>VMDR010003047.1:0-78925 GCA_007922815.1 Macrotus californicus | reverse complement strand
GTTCTAGTTGTTTGCTTAGTTTGTTTTTGTTTCTGTTTTAGGTTCAGTTGTTAATAGCTGTGAGTTTGTTGTCATTTTACTGTTCCCATTTTTTATCTTCTTTTTCTTAGATAAGTCCCTTTAATATTTCATATAATAAGGGCTTGGTGATGATGAACTCCTTGAACTTGACCTTATCTGGGAAGTGCTTTATCTGCCCTTCCATTCTAAATGAAAGCTTTGCTGGATAGACTAATCTTGGATGCAGGTCCTTGCCTTTCATGACTTAGAATACTTCTTTCTAGCCCCTTCTTGCCGGCAAGGTTTCTTTTGAGAAATCAGCTGACAGTGTGATGGGCACTCCTTTGTAGGTTACTGTCTCCTTTTCTCTTGCTGCTTTTAAGATTCTCTCTTTATCTTTCATCTTGGGTAATGTAATTATGATGTGCCTTGGAGTGTTCCTCCTTGGGTCCAACTTCTTTGGGACTCTCTGAGCTTCCCGGACCCCCTGGAAGTCCATTTCCTTTGCCAAATTAGGGAAGTTCTCCTTCATTATTTGTTCAAATAAGTTTTCAATTTCTTGGTCTTCCTCTTCTCCTTCTGGCACCCCTATGATTCGGATATTGGAACATTTAAAGACACCCTGGAGGTTCCTAAGCCTCTGCTCGTTTTTTCGAATTCTTGTTTCTTCATTGTGTTCTGGTTGAATGTTTCTTTCTTTCTTCGGGTCCACACCATTGATTTGAGTCCCGTTTTTCTTCCCATCCCTGTTGGTTCCCTGTACATTTTTCTTTATTTCCCTTAGCATAGCCTTCATTTGTTCATCTAATTTGCGACCAAATTCAACCAAGTCTGTGAGCATCCTGATTACCAGTGTTTTGAACTGTGCATCTGATAGGTTGGCTGTCTCTTGGTCACTTAGTTGTATTTTTTCTGGAGCTTTGATCTGTTCTTTCATTTGGGCCATTTTTGTTGTCTTGGCGCGCCTGTTACGTAGTAAGGGGCGGAGCCTTAGGTGTTCACCAGGGCGGGGCAACCCACACTGCTGCGATGTGACGCTGTTTGTGGGGGAGGGGTCCGAGAGGAAACAATGGCGGTTGCTCCGCTCTCTGCAGGTTTTCAGTGACTTCCCGCGTGACCCACAGTCCAATTGGGCCCTTCTGGTGCTGGTTCTGGTGCTGTTCCCAGGTGGGAGGGCTGTGTACGCTCTAGGACCCTGTGGGTCTCTCCAACGAGCTCTCCTGTGTGTCCGGGAGTTTCTCCCGCTGCCGCCGCCTCAACCCCCACAGGAGTTTTCAATCAGAGGCTTTGAGGCTTTATTTCCCCGAGCTGGAACTCTGGGCCGCGGGGTCTGTCTCGCTCCCCAGTTGTTCCTCCCCGTTTATCCTCACGAGGGAGTGGGACACCCAGTCCTCAGCCGCCACCTCTCCCGGCCAGCCGTGCCTTTCCCCGGTCCGCCAGCCACCGCCCCGCCACGCGAGTCCTCTCCGCCCCTCCTACCGGTCTAGATGTATGTTTCTTAGTTTCTTGGTTGTCGGACTTCCGTATGGTTCGATTTTCTGTCAGTCCTGGTTGTTTTTTGTTTTAAAATTTGTTGTTGTCCTTCTTTTGGTTGTGCGAGGACGCACAGTGTGTCTACCTACGCCTCCATCTTGGCCGGAAGTCTGTTTGTGTGTTTTTATCGCCTTCCTGTGGATGACTTGAACATTTTTTGGAATTCAATTCTGATTTAGCCATCATGATGATTTTGTTTTGTTTTTAGCATTGTAATGTGTTTATTTGAAAATTTTATAAAGAAATCAGAAGTTAAAGTGATAACCTTTTTGTAAACTTAGTTGGTAATTATACTGAAGTACTTGCTGTTATTTTGATTATAATTAAGTAACTTTTTAGTTTGAAAAAATAAGTCGGACACATTTTGTACACAAAATGGATGCATACTACTGATGCCAGATTAAATGGAGCTGCATAACTTACCTGATTCCCAGGACGGCTGCAGAAAAGGAGAGATGGAGGATCTGTGTCATGGGCGTCACCAGAAACAGCAGGTGCAATTTTCTTGGCAGAGGGAGAAAAATAGGCTATTTGTTGCTTAAGTTTAAAAATGTAGATAATATCAACAAAGTTTAAGCAAACACATAATTTTAATAAGTTGCTTCTCAAGAGTCAATAAAAAGAATCAATAAAATTATTCACCTGAAATCAGAATTAAATGTTCAATAAAATTTTGGAAACAATTCTATTTATTTTTTCAGATATAACTGATGTGTAACATTATTTTGGCTTCAGAAGTGCAGTATAACGATTAAATATTTGTTGCGAAATGATCACAGTAAGCGCAGTTAACATCCAACCCTGCATATAGTTAAAAAATTTTTCTTTTTGTAGTGACAGCTTTTGAGATCTGCTCTCGTAGCAGCTTTGGGACACAGGTGCAACATTGCTAACCACACTCACCATGGCTGGCTGGCTGCAGCCAAAGTTCGTGCCTTTGGACCCTGCATCCGCCCCGATCTCTCCCCACTCCCCACTGCCGCAGCCCAGTCTGGTCTCTGTGAACACGGGTGCGGGTTTTGGGTTGGCTGTTTCGTTTGCTTGTTTTAGATTTTACATGTAAGTGAAATCATACAGTATTTGTCATTCTGTTTCCCTGTTTGCTTAGCATCGTGCCCTTAAGGCCCATCCGTGTTGTTGCAAATGCAAGATTTCCCTTTTGTGCATCCGAATATTCCACTGTGTGTGTGTGTGCATAGAGGTAAAAAGATGGAATTTTACATATACATATATACATTGCTGCTGAACAGAGGAGTGCATGTACCTTTTTGAGTTAGTATTTTCATTTTCTTCAGATAAATATCCAGAAGTGGAATTGCCGGATCATGTTGTAGTTCCATTTTTATTTCTTAAGGAGCCTTCGTACTGCTCTCCACAGCGGCCGCGCCGTCTGCATTCCCACCCACGGTGCAGGAGGGCGCCCTTTCCCCACGTCCTTGCCAGCACTTGTGGTTTCTGTCTTTTTGATGATGACTGTTACGTTTGGTGTGAGGGGTCTCAGTGTGGCTTTGATGTTGAGCACCTCTTCCCGTGCCTGTTGGCCCTCTGTATGTCTTCTGTTCAGATAGCCTGTTCATTTTTCCTTCGGGTCGTTTGGGGGGGTTTGTTTGCTTTTACTATTGAGTTGTAGGAGATATATTAAAAAAGAGACTGTCTTTATTGAAGAGACTATCTTTTCCCCACTGAATACCCTTGGCTCCTTTGTCATAAGTGATGGACCACGTATGTGTGGGTGTATTTCTGGGCTCTCCTTTCTGTTCCTTTGACCTGTGTCTGTTTCTGGGCCAATATTGTACTCTTTGGATTACTGTAGCTTTGTGATATAGTTTGGGACTAGGCAGTGTGAAGCCTCCAGCCTCACATTCTTCTTCTGTCTCAAGATTGCTTTGGCTGTTGGGGTCTTTTTGTGGTTCCATCACACTCATATGCTAGGGTTGTTTATTCTGTTTCTGCAAAAACGCCCCTGGAATTTTGACAGATTCCATTGAATGTGTAGGTTGCTTGAGTGTTTGGACATTTTAATAATATCAATTATTCCAATCCACGAGCACGGAATATATTTCCATTTATTAGTGTCCTCTTCAATTGCTTTCATCATTATCTTGTGGTTTTCATTTTCCAGGTACTTCACCTCCTCGGTTAAATGTGTTCCTGGGTGTATGACAATTTCTTCTCATTGTCTGAACGTCGAGTGTTTCTATGAAACCTTGCCTCAGCCAGGGGTGTAAAGCCACAGAATGACCTGCTTTCTGGAAGACCACCTTACGCTGCTTCGCTGTTACAGGGGTCCGCACTATCCCCTGTTTTCATTACCCAAAAGACATCCAAAGAGGACTTTTGCTTTTATGGAAAGTGCTGTCACCGTACTGGTGTAGGTCTTTATAGAGACCAGGTGGCTTCACTCAGACTTCCAGAAAGTGGCGATGCCTGGGTTCTCGCCCGTGCAACTGTAATGGGATCATTTTAGTGTCTCTTTCTGATCATTCATTAGCTGAGTTTTCAGTATCTCTGTCCTTACAGCTCCTTCCACGGCTGCTCTAATTACTGCACGTATGACCATAGCTTATCGCAGGCCAGGGGAGTGTCATTTTACCAGTCCAAGGGAAGGACAGAAAGTTTACCTTCCCATGCATCCCTTTCGCCTCCCTCGTTTACATGTGTCTTAAATGTTACCTCTGTAGACACTGAAAGCATCAGCATTACACTCCCTGCTTCCACAGTAAAACATAATTCAGAACACTCAAGAGGAGAAGGAAAGCTTGTAATATTTACTCATATTCTGCTCCCTGTGTTCTTTCTTCTACCTGATGTTTCGACGTTCCCTCTTTCATCATTTCCCTTGTGTTTATAGGGCTGCCTGCCTGCCGCCCCACTCCTTCGGACAAGCTGGGGCGCGCCGCATGCTTTATTCTGCCTGTCTCTGAGTCTCCCGCTCTCCCTAGCTCGGGAAGGGCCTGTCAGGGGCCGTGCGGTCCTGGGCTGACAGCCCTTCCTCTCGGCACCCAGCACACACCGCTGCTGGCTCCGGAGCCAGCGCTTCCACGTGGGGTCGCCGTCCTTCTAACTGGCTTCCCTCTCCAAGAGGAGCATCTTTGCTCTCTGGCCGCCTTTGTAGGTTTTCCTTTGTCCTTCGTGTTTGAATTTAATTATGATGTGCATTGGCATGAATTTCTCTGAGTTTATTATGTTTGGAATTGTCAACTTCTTAAATCTGTACATGGATGTTGTTCTTGTTTTTGTTTTTTGGGGTTTTTGTTTTGTTTTGACAGATTTGGGAAGCATTCAGCCATTGTTTTTTCAAGTACAAGTTCAGCCCTGCTCTTTTCCATCTCCCTCCAGGACCTCAGTGCCCCACATGTTAGACATTATAATCCATCTGTGTCCATGAGGGTCTTGGTTCAATTTTTTAGTCTGTTTTCTCTCTGTTGTTCAGACTGGGTAATTTCTGTCGTTCTGTCTTAAAGTTAACTAACCCTTGTTTGGTCCCCCCCATTCTGTTGCTGAGCCCCTCTCCTGAGCTTTTCAGCTTGCGTGTGTGTTGTATGTGTCATTTGTAACATTTTCATTGGGTTCTTCTGTTACATCTTTTTTCAGAGCGTTTTTGCTTCTTTGCTGAGACTTTCTGGGTTTTTCACAAACATGTTCACAATTGCTCATGAAGCATTGTTTGTCCTGGCTAGTTTAAAATCCTTGTCAGAAAACTCTAACTTTCCTGTCTTCTCAGCGTTGGCCTCTGTTGATGATCTGTCTACTGGATTGGCCAAAAATTCATTTGTTTTTTTCCATATCATGGCTCTAGTAGCATTTAGGTGTCTTTGACTTCATTTGACACAATTTAGTTACATTGTATTTTGACAGCTGTCATATCAGCATGCATTTAAAAAAACTTATCAAAATAGGTGAATTTTTGTGTAGCCATTTTAATATTGAAGATGGAAGGAAATATGTAACATTTTTGGCATATTATGCTTCATTATTTCAAGAAAGGTAAAAACACAACTGAAATTTAAAAAAAAAAGATTTGTGCAGTGTCTAGAGACGGTGCTGTGAATGACCGAAAGTATCTAAAGTGGTTTGAGAAGTTTCGTGCTGGAGATTTCTCTCTGGACAGTGCCCCATGGTTGGGCAGACGAGTTGAAGTTGATAGCAGTCAAATCAAGACATAAATTGAGAACAACCCACGTTCTACCAAGCAGGAAATAGCTAACATACTCAAAATATCCAAATCAAGCATTGAAAATCATCTGTACCAGCTTGGTTATGTTAATCACTTTGATGTTTGGGTTCCACAGAAGTTGAGCAAAAGAAACCCTTTTTGACCATGTTTCCACATGTGATTCTCTACTTCAATGTAATGAAAACATTTCACTTTAAAACAAATTGTGACGGGTGATGAAAAGTGGATACTTTGCAATAACGTGGAAGGGAAGAGACTGTGGGGCAGCGAGAGGAACCGCCACCAACCCCACCAGAGGCTGTCCTTCACGCAGAGAAGGTGGTGGTATGTGCGTGGAGGGACTGGAAGGGAGTCCTCTCCTGCGAGCTCCTCCCGGAGAACCGAGCGCTTCGGTCCAACTGGCACTGCTCCCAGTTAGACCAGCTGAAAGGGGCACTTGAAGAAAAACGTCTGGGATTAGTCAACGGAAAACGCAACCTTCCATCAGGATAAGGCAAGACCACATGTTTCTCTGATGACCAGGAAAAACTGTCACCGCCTGGCTGGGACGTTCCGATGCACCCGCCGTATTCACCAGACACGGCACCTTCAGGTTTCCATTTGTTTCGGTCTTTACAAAATTCTCTTAATGGAAAAAATTGCAATTCCCTGGAAGACTGCAAAGGCACCTGGAACAGTTCTTTGCTCAAAAAGATAAAAAGTTTTGGAAAGATGAAACTGTGAAGTTGCCCAGAAGATGGCAGAAGGCAGGGGAACAAAATGGTAAATACGTTGTTCAATAAAGTTATTAGTTCAAATGAAAACTATGTCATGTATTTTTACTTAAAATCCAAGGGAACCTAGTGGCCAGTTCTCCCAGATTCCTGGTGTCATTAATTTGAAGTTGGAACCTGGGCTTCTCTGAGATCTGCTCTGTCTCATTCACACCTCCTCATTTATTGGCCTTCCCTCTTTCTCTGACATTGCTGCGTCAGGAGAAGGGGCATCCATGCTTCTCCACCGCCAAGTTTCCCACCTCCCCTCCATGGACACCCAGGGAGTGGGCGGACCCTCATCACCATCTGGCAGAGTGGGCATTCCAGCCCCTCACTGGCTGTCCCCTGGCGGGGGCGGAGGGAAGCACCATTGCTGTTGGTCAGTGGAAAGAGTCCTGAGTCTGTATCTCCTCAACCACACCCAGTGGGGCCAGGGCAGGATGCCTCGTGCCTATTCAATGCGGGTGGAAATCCAGGCCCTTCATCCACGTGGGCCCCACTGACTGCTTAGTAGGCCGGAAGGGGGTGCGCCTGGTCACCAACCAGCAGAAATGAGAGTCCCGGGCCCTTCCGTCCACGCCCCGCCCTGCTGCTGGTGCGGGGCAGTGGGGTGGCAGTTTCTCTGTGGTGTTTGGCAAGACTGTTCTCCCTTCCCCCACTTCCCCTCTCCGGGCTTGGGTACAGGAAGAGGCTTTGGTTGGGCTTGTTTTTTGTTTGTTTTTGTTTCTGTTTTGTCTGCACCCGCTGGCCTGTTTGGTTTCCCTCGAAGTCCAGGGTACACAAGGGGAAACGGTGTCCCAGGGAGCTGACTACCGCACTGTCCCTTAGGCCCCAAGGGCCTTAGCTAGTTGGCTTCTGCTGTCGGCCTTTCAGTGTTATGGTTTGTTTTACATACAATGTGCTGTGTTTCACATATGATGTCCACATTTCTGCAGCTGCACTTAATGGGAATAGAGAAAAGTATGTCTCTGGCTAGAAATTGGAGAGAACGATAGCTCTCTGCTCTCTCCCGTGGATTGAGTTACTTAATTTTAACGCACACTCAAGGGGAATCTGTGGGGCAGGATTTTGGCGTGGTTTTCTGTAGACCGCTAGGAGAAGTCTGCATTTATAAGGATAGAAATCACCCTGTTTTAAGTTGATAACAGAGTTACATTGCTTGTAACAATTATTCATCAGGTAGTCATAATTTTGACCAAAATTCAGTAATTATTATAATTGCAATGTTTAGAAAAACAAGTATATTAAAATATATTGTGGACACGTATAATTCTAATGCTTTTTATATACCCCTTACATTTTTATAATTTAGTTATAGAAAACAAAACTATATAGCCATAAAATTAGAAATGTTTTTCAAAAGTAAATTACTGTTCTCAATGACTACATGTATCTATAGACTTTCAAAGTAAAAAATCATCTTAAATAATTTAGTGAATACTTACTGAAAACAGCATGTGCGCCCAGCACGCTAGAGATCTAATGACAGGCAAATGCACACGGCTCCTGCCTCAGTGAAGCACAGCGTCCTCCTACGATAAAGCATGAAATCAAATCTCCGAAAGCATTTTATATGTTTTTATGAATAGTGCTGCTCAGGAAAATTAGAACAGTATCTTTGAGTATATTACTCCAAATACCGTATAGAGAAAAACAGACTCCTCAAGCCTGGGCATTTATCACCAGTGTTTATGAAATTAGGTTGGAAAAAAAACGATACTGTGAAATGTCCCCCTGATCTACAGGGAGCGTGCTGCAGTGTGTTCTGACAGGGCCCGTGAATCTGTAACCCTGTTTCGAGTGCAGCGCAGCCCGACAGGGGCCCCGCCGTGGCCGTGGTTGTTAATGGCTTACATTAGCCGAAGCTGCACAGTCATCCGAGGACTCTGTTAGCATCGGGGTAATAATTTACCGAGACAATTACCACATACTGGAATTTTTGCAGCCCTAATTCAGTATTATTAATAATGGATAAAATTGCACTTTTCTCAGGTTGCTGTGGGCAGCAGGGAATTATTTCAATGAATATTTCAGCACATTATTTTAATCATCGTTCCACCAAATCCAAGTGGGTAATATTTTATAGCTCCTAGTTCAGTCTACTAAGAAACTGAGGCCATTAAATTGCTCACTATTTGTAGAGAGGCCTGCGCTGTGATTTACAAGCCTCGTTAAAAACAGTGTGAAAGAATGCAAACCGCCATTAATACTTGTAATTTGATGCTGCATTTGTTACTAAACTCCCCATGTTAAACGTCGTTTTAGTAGGAGAATGTTAGAAAGCAGAACTGGGTGTTAGAACACCTAAAATCAGAGAATGTTGGTCTTTTAGTGGTGTTCCTTTGGAAACATACGTGCACAGGTACAGTCGTAAAAGATAAATGTCTGAAAAATGACCTTCGCCTCCCAGGGAGACCACGGGCATGTTTAATTTCCCGGGGAGAAGGTGTCTGTCCAGGCCTGCATCGTTAGCGAGAGCGGTCACCGTCTGCTTTCCCTTTCTCAGCCAGCTGCACGACTTCTGGCGGCTGGACTACTGGGAGGACGACCTGCGGCGGCGGAGACGGTTCGTTCGCAACGCCTTCGGCTCCACGCACGCGGAGGCGCTGCTCAAGGCCGCCGTCGAGTACGGTCAGTACCCCCGCCCGCCGGGCAGCGCCCCTCCGGGGGCCCATGCGGCCTCTCCTTCCCCGGCCTCCCAAGTGCTCGTGGCCGAGGTCCAGACGTCCCGCTCTGCCTCGGGGTGTTTCACGGCATCTTTTTAAGAGGTTAAGAGACGCTACAATAGTCAGTTACTACCCACGTGCTTCTCATGCAGCCGAAAATGAGGGGAAAATCAGCTCCTTGGTCAGTGCCTTTGGAGCTTTGCCGATAGCCCCAACGGTGAAAAAATACATAAAAATACAGACTGTTGGTGATTATGTGCTCACACATACCTATTTTACCTACATTCCTGTCTGTGTGTGTACATACACAGGTGTACTGTGTGCGTGCACATGCGTGCTGTTTGTATAAATATGTGTGCGTGCACATGCGTGCTGTTTGTATAAATATGTGTGCGTGCACATGCGTGCTGTTTGTATAAATATGTGTGCGTGCACATGCTTGGGTTCTACAGAAACAACTCTCTGATTAATAATCTCATTACATGGCATTCTCTCTTTTAATTCTATTCTATTTTATTCTCTTCAGTTAAAAAAAATAAGTAAAATAAATCCTGGCACAAATGTGTTCCTTTAAGCCCCAGCCCTCCAGAGGATCGGAAGTAAAGTTTGAGAAAGATTATCCAACATTAAAGATTCTATCAACTATCACACCACAGCAGAGCTCCACCCTAAGCAGTCCTTCATAAATAAACAGCACAACAAATAGTAAAGAGCAACATTTTTTGGTGACTTAATAAAAATGCTGCTACTTTTGATTGCTATCCACCAAAAAATATGCATAGCAGTATTTTGTCTATTTACACATTTTTAAATGCTCTTAAGTTTGATCAGAATTTTATAAACCATATACACTTGGAAAAAATATTACTGAGTAATGTCTATCTATTTTTATTTACTTTGGTTCTTATAATTACTTGTGTTTTTATGTTAATTTTCATTCGAGAGTAGTAAGTGAGCCAAGTGTTTTAAAATTTATCACAGTTTATAACCTATAATAAGACCATTCATGTTCTTGATGGATCGAATGGAGAAAATACCTAATTCTTGTCAAAAGAAAATGTGCAAAGCTTTTAAAATTTGTTGTGCAAATAGAATGTGAATTGATGTAACTTAGTAAGGCTCAGAATATAACTGAGTAAATACATGAGGACTTCATGTAAAACTATTGTAACATAATAGAAAAAAATTATAATAGATGCTTACTATAAGGGATCTCTTTAATGACCTCAAAAGATCACCTAAGAATTTTAGCACTTAAGGATTTAGTACCAACTTAAAATGAGGTATTATTTTTGTGCCCTTAAAAGAGATCCTTGTAACTATCTACTTAAAGTGGCATGCTTTATAACATGAACTTAAAATTGTTAAAAGTTTACCTCACATACACAATTTAGAACTTTTCCGTGGTGCATCTTGAATACCTCTCATTTGGAATTAGAAACACCTGGAGAGAATTCACGATCTCCGAGACACAGAAGCGATGTTATTGGTGACCACGACTGGCCACAGCTTTGCCCACAGCGGGTCTGCACCCTACAGACAACTTCAGAAAGGGCCTGTGGGGGAGCTGCTACTTCGGTTTTCTGTAAAAGGGGACACTTCATGTGTTTGATTTGTGAAGTAGCTCTGCAATTAAAACAACGTCAGAGCCTCCCAGAAGGAAGCTTTAAAATATTTAACCTTAAATTCTCTTAAGACTGATAGTCATATTTTAGTATCATAGTCACTACTGTTAATGAACCTAATAAGAAATAGCTCTCTAGTTTTGAAATGAATAAAAAATATAGGTGATTCTAAACATCCTTGCACATAGCGTGTGTTTTAAAGTGTGTAGTGGTTTATGAATTTTAAATGCTGCAGCATCAGCATTACCAGCACGCACCCTCTTGAGTGCCGAGTTCTTTGATAAACATGAAGAGGAGAACGTTCTTATTTTCTTCATATCTAAGACAAAGGCCACATGCACGCTAAAAGTGTTCAGGAGGCCTGCATTCTCCTCGGGCCAGAGTGCCCCTGCGCTCGCCCCCAGGGGTCAGGTCTGGCAGTGGGGTCGAGA
The DNA here is from genome assembly GCA_007922815.1 of Macrotus californicus. NCBI lineage: Eukaryota > Metazoa > Chordata > Mammalia > Chiroptera > Phyllostomidae > Macrotus > Macrotus californicus. Next base: position 67,738 of record VMDR010003047.1, on the reverse strand, counting down.
GAGCACCAGCCTGCCCCTTGGAGAACAAGTGACTGCATGTGCTGGTGCCTGCAGACGCGGGCGAAGGGGGTGAGCCTAGCACAAGTCTGCAGATTGTGGAGGAGCTCAGGAGCAAATGGAGATGCAGTTTATTCCTTCCTCTGTGTTAAATAATTGCGGTATTTCAATTTCCCTGTAAATATCATTTTGAAAATGAGGCATTAAATGCATAGAAACCGCAGTAGTCTGTCCTTGGTCAAAATTTTTTTTTTATATTCATGTATATCGTGGCAAAAAAATGTTTTAGAAGCAAATGAATATTTTATGAATGGAGCTTTCACTGTAGCCAGAAGAATTTGAATTAGTGATCACGGTTTTCGGAATTCTGCAGCTGTGCAAGCTGCGGGAGTGACCGTGAGCTACTTAAGGCGGGGACACTCACGTGGTCATCACAGCAGTCCCTGGGCTCACACCGGTCCAGCCTGTCTGTGGAGAGCCTCTAGTAATGGAATGTAAGTGACACTGAATGAGCACATTGAGTGTTCAAGTGAAAATGTTTGAATTACTTGATTTTCCCTTAAATTCAAACATTTTAGATTAAATTGTAGCTGAACTTTCACATGACGGGCAGGTATAATTAGCCATGATTTGGGTTTCCTGACGTTCTCTTCAGGCGATTCATTTGCAGGCACAAAACAAATGTATGAGCAGTGCTTTCTTTTAAATGAGCAAGTAATCAGAATTGGATCTATTTTCAAGGAGACATAAGGACAATAATTTTATTTCATATTTACTTCAATCTCATTATCAAAACTTTCACTTGACCTTTTTCGGTTGGAAAGCATCCTTAACGCTGATGGAGTTTTTCATGCTTCTTAATAATACTAATGAGTTGAATAATTTATGAGGTTGTCATGTGCAAAAGATTTGGTGTGATTTGATATACTTTCAGCCTCTGGTGTTGAAATGTCATTAATAAAAACCTAGAGGCATGTAATTTTTCCTGGTGTTTAACATTCAAATGTTGTGTGTATTGAATGGGATATTTAGGTGTTTTCTAATAGTAGAATCTCATACAAGTGCAACTTTAATTGATTACCAGGAATTTTATGGACCGTAGCAATGGAAGAGCATAAGGAAAACATTTTAAAACTCATAAATTCATCTTCTGACCTCCGAGGTTGTATTTTTCCTCAGGGAAAATTAGCTGATAAGGAAGTGATTGAACAAGGGGGCTTTGTGTATGGTTCGTGTGTCTCCATGGAGCCTGTGCAGCCCAACTTCCGGCGCATTTCTGACACCTAACAAGCATGCTGTCAAGCAGCAGGACGGAGCCTCACTCAGGTTGCTTGTCTCTGTCGACTGTCACTTGCCACTCAGGACTCTTTCCCTTCCGTAGAGTTACAGGGGGCAACGCTTCATCCGCACCCCAGATTGCAGCTCCTCACGCTGGTGACCAGAGACGACGTCTCGGACAGGTCTGATCAGGCGTCCCAGGAGCGGGCAGGTGGCATCAGCCAGAGGGGGAAAAACAGGGCGCAAAGATGACAAAGTTAATCAGTCATCTCTTCGGCAATAAATAATAAGATATGCTGAGAGCTGCGAAGGAGACCATCCTTGGGTTCCTCAGAGAGACGGCCGCTTCACACCTGATTTATCTGAGCTTGTGAAGCTGCCAGGGTTTGACCTTGAAGCATGGGAAGCGGCTCTGTAATGAATCTGGGATTAAATTAGTGGCGGCGGTATGTGCGTGGGGACTGTGGTGTGCTGCTTGCCGTCATCACGAAATAAGCGAAGCACTCAGAGTGGAAGACACCAACACCGAGACACAGCTGTTGACAGAGGGGCTTCGCGTGATCCAGCTTCATGTTTTCTGACTAGTGTTTGAAGAGTTTACAGTGGGATTTGAGAAAGGTGATTTGATTTTTAACCTAATAACCTACTGTTTGGATTATACAGGAATCCTAGCAGGCATCTTGTTACTTGGTCATTGATAAGTCCATTTTAGCTGCTTATTTAGCTGCTGTGTTATTCACCGAATCTCCAGGTCTGTAGTGAATAGATCCCTGAGTGTGGTTGAAATAACTTTTTGAAGTGTTAATGCTGTAAACTCGTTAAGAGAGAAGAAGGACAAGTGAGGAAGCTCTCGCAGCTCACTCGGGTGCCAGCGCCCTGTGTTAACACCATCGCCTGTCTGCGTCCTGTACTTTTGTAACCCTTTTTAACACAACTAGACAGATTAGGTAGGGCTAAGTCACAAAAGATAAGTTTGTGTAGCATTGTCACCTCAGCAACAGTTTGACCAGCTCTCGCGTTTCCATGCGGAAGCCTCAGACTTCAGGCTTTCAGCAGATCGAGAGGAACTGAGTGGCCTTATTCATTGAAAACCGCTTACTGAGTCTCTTTTACCTGCCACGCACGCACTTGGTGCAGGACTCGGAGACAGAGACTCGATTTCTACCTTTAACAGCACGTAGTTGAGTTAGTGCTTCCCGCAGGGAGGGGCACTGCCACCCGACGGTGAGAGACCACGGTTGCGCAGGACAGCCCCCCCAGAAAACCACGGCAGCACAGCACCAACCCCCGCTGTCAGCAGTGCCGAGGTTAAAAAGTCCTGCTCCAGTAGAAAACCATAAACGTTCGTCACAGAGGGAGACTGTGGTTCTCGGAGGAGCCCCGGACAGGCCAGGACCAAGTCGGAGCCCAGCGAGCTGGTCGGATCACCCTCCGTGAGCAGCTGCTTGTGGGCCGTCTGGAGAGAAGACTGAGAACGACCGGTGCGCAGGGCGGCCGTGGCCGTGACAGCGTCACCAGGACACAGGTGCACGGGAGGCCTGGCCTGCTCCTGTGCGGCCTCTGCAGTTTGCACTCGGCGACAGGCCACTTTGTGAAGGCTTTAGGATGTGCTTTGATCGTAGGTGTTTCGCATTCCTAATTCCAAGGAGGGCAGGGATTGCACAGGACGGGACAGAAGTAGGATCACAGTTTCTGTACGAGAACAGCACAGTCATGAGTGAATGATAACAGAACGTACTGTTCTACATACTCAAGACTGTGAGCCCACATCCTCTCCAGCCTGCATCTCCTGTTTCATTTACAGCATCCGCGTCAGTACAGTTTATGTCCTTTATCTGTATCTTTTTTTCACTGATGACTGATGGATTGCAAGGCTTGCCCATGGTATTTTACCCACGTCCATGTACCATTTTCAGGAGCAGAATAGATGGGTGCAACATCTATGGAACAGGTCTAGTAAGGATGGTATTTTCAAATTCTGAAGTACGTTTTTTATGTCTCCTTTATTCTACTTAAAGCGTCAAAACCTGTTAAAGAGAAGGAACTGACGAAATTATGTGAATGGATTTATTGCTGCGTGGCAGAGAACTGTTTATAATTTTGCCTATATTTTTGGGTTAATTGTTTATAATGTGAACACACTGTGCATTATAAGCAATGACTACACAATACAACAAATACAGTCATCAAAGGGTATTGGAAACACTCAGTGAGCTCAGCGAACGGGGCTGTCTACCTGAAGAAGAAAATCCTACCTGGACTTAGAAGGACGCCTGGAGATCTTCTCAAGCCCTAACTGACACGGTGGCAGTGTGGAGAAAGGGACTGTGCACACAGCACAGGGTGCAGAGGGGAAGGACAGAGGCTGTGTGAGAGGACAGAGGACGGTGGTGGCGGGGGGTGGGGGAGCGAACGAAGAGGCGGCTAAGGAGGCTGTTCGGAGTCGTGTTGTGGAGGGATTGTAAGTGCAGCCATTAGAGGACTTCTATACGGGAAAACAGTCAGCCATACAATTAAGTAGCACGCTGATAAAATGGGAGATCCAGCAAAAACGCAACCCAAACATCATTCTCGTGCTATACGGTGTGTTTCCATTGGTAAAATGGAATTTTCTTAACTGCCAGAGCATTCCTGGATGTTTCTTGGCTCTGAGTTTACCTGCTGCGTTCGGACCTGCTCCGATAGCCTGTTACCTATAAAGGTACATACCTGCAGATGAGCTGAGCATCATTCATACGGTGCGCTCTCTGTGTCATTTATCAAAGCGTATTTTTAAATGTTTCTGGTGCTTTTGAAGTGCTTTAAATAATCTATATCATCACCTATATCTCTTCACTATTCTACTTTTTTATAAAGAAAAATTTTTGTTCTTTTTTCTCCATGTCTCTGAACCAGTTGCTTACCCATCCAAAATATCTCCTACCCCCATTTCCCAGACTTTGAAAATACATTTTCCACACTGAATTTTGTGACAGGTTTTAGAAAGAAAACCCACGGATCATTCCCCAAGTGAATGCCACCCGCCAGATTGTCTGCCCCACCCGCTCAAGCCTCATTCAGGTGGTCCGGTTCATCTCTGCTTTCACCCCACGGGGTGCCAGACTTCTCTCCCTTCCATCCTGCTGCTCACCTGCCAGCTCCGCCCCTGGACTCGTGATGCAAGTGCCCTTCCCTCCCTCTCTCTTCCTCCCTCCCTTCCTGAAAAGAAGCATGCTCGTTGTAGAAAATTAAAAATGCCGAAAGAGTGTAGAGGAGAAGGGACTTCCTGCTAGACAGCCAGGTAAAGGTTGCTGTCTCCACCATTCCTGACGTATGCACGGCACGTCGGTCTTGTTCTGCGTGCGCTGCACCAGGGGGACCGAACCACACACTAAGCACTCGGTCACCGAGAGGGACGTTGATGTGTCACCTCTGCTCATGACACTTAGAGGGCTCTGGATTGAGCCACGTTTCCTGTGTGTTTTAGCATTTTTCCGCAAGTTGAGTGCCATGCGATTTTAATATAATGAAATTCTATTTAAAATATTTAAAAACCACACTAATATTCAGTCTAAAATGTAGAGAGAGTCTGTTTACCATCATGTATATTCTTAAAATATGGTTTATCAAATTTCCCTTAAAAAGCACAGAATGCAGTTTTCCACATTCACTCCATTAAGAAGATTATTAAGTTAGCATTTCATACTTACATAGTACCGCACTTAAATTTAATAATAGTTTCTTGCACCTTTTTAATTGCATTTTTTTAGTTTAAAAATGCTGCTTATGAATATCCCCTTCGTTGGTCTGCTCTAAGAAATATTGCTTATGTGTGAATATTTTGAATTAGGAATAAATGAAATTCCATTTTTGCTGCCAGGCCCAAATTGTGAAAACCCATGGCGTGTCTTCAGAAATCAGCAGTCTGTTAGCAGGCCTGCCAGTAGGAAGAGCGCCCTCCGTTTCCAGCTCCTGCACTAGCAGCCTCCCCGGTGTGACTCTGGGCCAGTCCGCAGAGCCAGGCTGTCCTGTTGGCGCACGGGGGCTGGGGACGCAGGAAATGAAAAGCACGCTAACAGCGTGATTTCTCGACCCGATTCCTTCGCTTGCCAGTGTCCTCGCTGCTCTTCTGCACTGAGCCAAGCTGTGGGTATTCGGTGGCCAGTTTTTTAATTCCTTACAGGCTTGCGAATCATTGCGAATCTGATTAAGAGTTTACCACTTGCACTGATTTCTGTGAACATTTCATCTTAACACGTGCCCATGCTGCTCATTCACCATGCCCACCATGCACCAAAACGTGTCCCGGCCTCGTGGAGGAAAGCCGTCCCACAGGATCACGTCCGTGTCTAGTCGGAAACACAAGCTCCTCATCGGCACACGCCAAGGGCGCCGCCCCCTAACTTGAGGTAGTTCGTGGTGGGCCACAACGGCCCTCTAGTCCGCCTGTCACCGATTCAGGTGGGAGGGCGGTCTCTGAAGCCACTCCGCTATAAATCTAAAGCTGGTGCCTCAGGTTTTTAATTTCGTGGTGGTATAGATAACATCTGTTTTGGGTTATTCACTGTGTTCTCTGTTAATCAAAAATGAAGTGGGAATCGTAGTTAAATCGCCTGCACACTACAACACACACAAGGAAAGAGGAACTTGATGTCTCAACTGTCCACATTTTTTATGTGTTTATTAAATTCAGTCAGTGACTATTTAGATTTTTATTTAAAGTGTGTTTGAAACAACAAATAGAAATTGTCTATTTCAATAGAAAGTCTCTTTTGTTTACGGAAATGCTTACTTTTATCAAATGACTTTGAATTGATAAAGTGCAGGGGCCTGGGCTCAGTTCAGCGTCAGGCGCAGCAGAGATCAAGAAAACCCGAGGGTCCCAGCCACCCTCCCCAGGCGTCTGGGTTCAGAGTGCCAGCAGCTCCCCCGCGGGGTGGTTCTTCCACCAGGGCAGCTTGTGTGGCGTTTGGTTGTGCTCTGGGTAGGAGATGGCTGTTTCAGGCCTCAGTCTTCCTCAGTGGCCCTTCGCTGTCACGTCCTCCTCTGCGTCTCTTCAGAAGGGAAGTGCCGTGCCCGTGCTGCAGAGTCACACACAGTTTAGTTCTGAGTTCACTCGCAAAGGAAACGGCTTCCCGGTAACCCACCCCTGTCACGGTGCCATGTGCGCTGTGTGCGTCTGCTTGCTGCTTCTCCTCACGTTAGGTTTGGCCTTGGATGTTCTTGAGCAGTCAGCTTCTCAGTATAATGCTAAGCATTCTTTTCTTCTTTGAATGTTCACACTTGTAAAGTTCTCAGTAAACAGGTAGATTCATGCATATCGCTGCGTGAGATCACATCACCATGGCTAATGCAATTGGCCGAGAGGTATATTTATCTTAAAATCTTTTCCTTCTAACATTAGGAAATGAAATAATACCATTAGAGTTCCTAGAAGCTCTGTTCTGTAAAGGTGTTTATTGCCCTGATTTGAGCTTTAAGATTCTTGAAGATTCCCCCAAGCACTCATGTGTCATTAATACTTGTACAAGACAGAGGTTTGAAAATGAATTGCAGCATTTTACCTTACACAGGGGTAATTTTGTCAAAACACATTTTAAAGCCAAAATATCATATTATAAGATGGTAGATACTGAAAAGCACTTGTTCAAAAAAGATTGCTGTCTTGTGAAACTGGTTTCCAGATGTTTAGAAACTGTAGAATTTCCTGATATATTGTATTTAGATAAATTTAAAACAAGGCTAAATTTTCATTCTGCTCATGTCCTTCCCTCGATGGAAGAGAATTATGTATTCAATTCATTCCATATATATATGCATAAATTCTGGTATCAAGATATTAAGAATACTTATATTCTTAAGATACCACTATACAGAATCAAAACTGAATGTCAAATGCACTCATGCTTTTTAAATTTTATTTACTTAGGTCTTTTAATGGATCACGCAGTTAGTGGAGGGCAGTTCTGAACATGGGCTGTCTGTGCTGCGCTCAGTCTCACGGCCCTGGGGCCCCTGTGTGCGTGCAGGAGGGCTTGCCCACAGGCCACATCCAGCCTGGCGGAGGGGCTGCAGGCTCCTCTCCTGTGGCAGGCAGTGCGAATAAACAGTGTCCTGACCACGTGGCGGAAGAGAGAGCCTCGATCCCAAATGAAGGGCAGGGGCCGTTCTTTGTGGAATGCATGCTCTTGTCCGGACATCGTGCTAAGATATTAGGTGAGACACACTCACTTACTCTGAGATTTTTTAATTAGATCAGCCTGCATTTTGTTCTGCTTTACATAAATCTTAGCGCTACTATAAGCAATAAAGCATTGACTTTCTTAATCCAGTGTTAAATTATGTACTTAGTAAACTCTTTTGGTATTCTCTTGTTAATTTGCTCGACTTGTATTATCAAAAGTTTAATACACATCTGTGAAGCTTATCATGTAAATAGTCACCGCATTTCAGAGTAAGTCAGTGTCCACTGTGCCCTTTTGGCTTCGCAGTGACCCAGTCAGAACTCGGTGGGTAAATACTTCCCTGTTTCACAGACTGGGAAACAGGAGCTAAGAGACAGACCTGAATGTTCCTTTAATGTGCTCTTAGTGGATGTTTGCAGTCAGAATTAAGTCAGCACTGCAAATCACAGGGTCCAGCTTCCTCACTTAGGAGCGAACTGTGGAGGTATAAAGAGAAAAGTAATTTAAGTGCCTTGTATGCACAAAAGCCGCCTACCATGTGAACTCCGTGTTTCACGAGCTTCCATCGACTGCCTCCTGCTCTGACACTTGACACACTGGAAATTAAACTCTAATAGGAGATTACATAAGTAAAAGATTCAGGGAAAAAATTTTAAATATCAGTAATATACTGCAATTTATGAAGTGCAAAGTTGATACAGAGAAGGGAGTTAGCAACTAAACTGGATGTAGAAGGGACAAGGCAGGTGAAAGAGGTCACAGATGGCAGACTTAAAGGTTCGAGACACGGCGGCATGTTTGAGGACAAAGCATCCAGCTCTTAGGTCAAATTGGTGAAAGGCTGACATTGAATAAGCAGGGGCCAGGTGATGAGTCGCAGACCATGTATTTAAACTGTGCAGACAAACCACACTGAAAATGCACACTCACCTAGCAGACGTACGTGAGGCGGGCAGGCAGGTAGGTAGTTAGCTAGAAAGATGCACGCACATACACATGCATGTGTCATTTTTAATCTCAAATTAGCTGTGTTTCATTACACAGTGCAAAATAAACAATAAGAATAGCATGAAGGCGGTAAGAAGCTAATGCCACACTAAAATTGGCTTGTTATAGGTTTATTACATCCTTTTCCTTGTGCCGTGGCCTCACATACACAATTTATGACTCATGTTTTATTGTCAATTACTTCTTTCTTTATTAGTATAGATGTTTTAAAGTTCACTGCAGAATAATCTTTTAAAGAGAAATAAACTATTACGTAGTCTTTTTGTTTACATTAACTGTTTATATTCATTAATGGAAAAGGACATGATGGGCAAATAAAATAATTTCTGTATCATAATTGTCCAGACTTTGCAGATAGGCATTTTCTCTGAATATTATAAAGATAAATTAACATCTCCAATTTGTTGTTTTAATACTTTAACATATACTTACCTAAAATAACAGAAGCATTTTCAGTGACAGCGCAGTGATACTGGTAACAGCGCTGGAGTCACAGCGCTGGGTATCCCAGGTCTCTCTCTGTCTCACCTTTGACATGTACTTTGCTCCACGCCGTCCTTGTCTGCTCGGAGCGTTTCCGTGAGAGAGGAACCCTGATTCTATGTTAGGTGACATGGCACACTCGGGGCTTCAGGCATTTATATTTGCAGAGAAATCTAAAGTGTATCCAGTGCTTTCCTATAACTATTTGTAACATCGTGTGGAAAACAAACTAAGTCCAATTTTGCATCTGGCTTTATTAATCTGTAATTTGCTGGCTTTTTCTACTCTGAAACCTTACAAATTTTATGGCATTTTAACGCTTTCCTGGAAGACAAGCCTATAGTGTGTGCTCTCCTGCTTCACGCAGAACTCACCTTGTCAAACCCGAGGCACGCTGGTGGTCTGTGGCGCTCGCTCGTTAATTTCTTGATGAATGGCTAAAAAGGCCACGGAGTGCACCCAGTCCAGCGTGTCTTCTGAAGATCGACGATCTCAAATAAATTCTCTTCCCAATCAGATTTTGATTTGTTGGGTGTTAAACCAATTCTTTCTAAGGACAGTGTTTATAAGCCTTGTAATGAGACAGCCCTCGGAGACCTTACCTCTCTTTGCCTGTAATTTTGATGAATGAAGCTCTAATTCATAAAGGATATTGTGATTGAAAAGCACTTTTGCACGGCGTGCACTTTAATTTAGATAAATGTGTGCCGCTGTGCCAGAGCCTCAGGAAGTTCAGTGAGCTGCAGGCTGGTAACTCTTCACCGGGGATGGAAAGTTCAGTGAGCTGGGGTGGGCGCGTTTACTGTGTATTTCTAGGATGTACTTGTTTCGCTGCTTTAAAACAGGGGGCAGTGAAAGGAAAAGGTCAGCATACATTTTAGGGCTCACCTCCACTTTTCATTCCTAGGTTTCAATTTTAATAACACAGAAGTTAGGTAAAGCGTTTTAGCGACAGAGATGACACATTGTTGTGGTACAAGGAGACACCTGCTTTACTGGGCTGACTCGTACCTAAAGGCCTTGGCGGCCAGTTTACATAAAGCACCCAGTTCCCTTTTGTGTCAGTGCACAGATTTCTGGCCTTGTCCCCCGTCTGCAGGCAGACCCCTGTGAATCTCCAAGACATGCCTCAGGTGAAGAAATGCCCAGAGGTTACTCTGACCTCTCCATGGTTCTCTCACTCGGTGTTGGCCAGGGCTTGTTCTGTGCCGGGCTGGGCTGTGTGCTGGGGCCATGTGCCGGGAACTGAGAGTGCAGAGACAGACGCCTGTCCCAGCATTGGGGGCCCCCAGGCCACGTGGACACAACAAGCAAACAGTCGCAACACGGGCACCACTGCCCAGCAGGACTAGGAGGTGTGGGGGACGCCTACGGGGGAGAGCACGTGACCCTACCTCAGGAGAGCAGAGAGGGGAACACGGGGCGGGCAGACTTGAACTTCAGTTCAGCAAATGTGTGTGACACACCTGCTTGGTGGCCGGCACCGAGGCTGCAGAAGTACCCTGGGTGGGTTAGTCAAAACGGGGAGGGGGCGGAGGAGCAGCAGAGGCTTCGTCCTGTTAGGGAAGTGTGGGATTACGAACCTCCAGCTGAACACGTCTGGTAGAAATACGGCTGTAAAGACCCCCAGAGAGGCTTCTCAACTACTCATCATCCGACTTGTCTCCTTTGTTCTTGGATGACGCAAGCTCTGGGTTTCTCAAACGAAACTACTGCCCAAGCAGCAAATACATCATAGAGGAGATGGGTGTGTATCACGGAGAAGCCAAAACTGAGATAAGGTTCCGGACCATTCCGTAATCAGTCCCCAGTTTTTACTCCAGACGTGCGAATTCTCTAAGGGCCAGTGAACGCAGCGTGCACACACAGCCCCTTCAGCCCCCTCGCCTCGGGCAGCACTGGTCTGTAGTGATGCTCCTCGCCTCTGACGTGTTCACTCAACACACACTTCCCTTCCTATTGCTTTATGCTGCCAAGCTGTGTGTGAGCACGTTCTCTGCGTTCCGCTGTCCAGTGGGAGTGGGGGTGGCGGCCTGCGGCTCTCCGCCAGGGCCCCTCGGCCGTGCTGTGGGGCATGACTGTTCCTCAGCACGTGTCTGCTGCACCTCGAGGGGCCGGCCACCTTCACGTCCGTTTGTTAAGGTTTTAGCAAACAGAACCGGCTCTGGGCCACTGATGAAAAGGAGTGTGCAGACTGCAGAGAAAAGGCTAACTCTGTTTCAGACGCGAGGCTCATCGAGCCCCACTTTTAGGGGCACATCCGCCTCACCAAATGAGGCGTGACCGTGCTTTCTTAGTGAGTGCTGCTCCTGGGAGCCTGTGTTCTGGTACCACAGCCGGGACGCAGGACATTGCAACGTTTTCTTCCAGGTGGAAGTCCAACGTGAAGTGCTGTGATAGCGGTATTTTGTATGTGTGTGATATGCATCATATATAATGTATATGTTATACACACACACACACACACACACACACACACACACAGTCATACCTTGGTACACGTCAGCTTCAGGTCTTACCAAACCCGGTACTCGTCGCAGTTTGATGGGAAAAAAGCGTTTTGGCACTCGGCACTTGCCAGGACCGTCGTACGTGTTAGAACTTGTGAGTCGTGACTTCATCCCATGTGAGAAAATGCTTCCTCATTCAGGACTCATTTTGGCACTCATCATGAGTTCTGGAACAAATTAATCACCAGCACCAAGGTATCCCTGTCTGTATACATACGTGTGTGTGTATGTATTTATATACATACAGCTTCATATATGTATTTTACATAAAGAACATATAACAAAAACAGTTTGTGCAACGTCGGTGTAACCTGACAGCCAAGGAGCGTGGACTGGAATGCACATGTGTGAACAATGACAACTTCACTGTACTAGTCAGTGGAGGCAGTAGACACTGTTGAGTGAGCATGCGTACTGTGTGGCTGTCACATTCAAAATGACTGAGCGAGTAGAGCAACGAATCTGCACCAAATTTTGTGTTAAGCTTGAGCATTCCTCTGGAAACTATGTGGATGATTCAGAACGCCACAGCCATGGGCAGCTGGTGATTGGCAGTTTCATCTCAGCAACACACCCGCTCATGTATCACCTCTCCTAAAGAGTTCTTTAGCAAAACAGCAAATCTCCCAGGTGACGCAGCCCCCCTATAACCCAGATTTGATGGTCTGTGACTTCTGGCTTTTCCCAAAACTAAAATCCCCTTTGAAAGCGAAGAGATTTCAGACTGTTGATGAGATTCAGGAAAATATGACAGGGCAGCTGATAGAGATTGGGAGAACTGTGTGAGGTCCCAAGGTGCCTACTTTGAAGGGGACTGAGGTGTCACTGTTCTATGTATAATGTTTCTTGTATCCTGTATCTTCTTTGATACATGTCTCTATTTTTCATATTTCCATGGTGGGATACCTTTTGGACATACCATATATCTATATAAATTTTTTTTTGGCTTTTCAGGTAATTTTAGATTCATTGTCACCTGCCAAAGCAGGTATTTGAATGTATATATTGAAACACTTGTTAAGCAGTTAAGTCCATGAGAGATTCAAATGCATTTTAATTTCTATCCCTCATGTTGACCAACCTTTTAATGCTTGGTAAAGTTTTGCTATATTTGCATTTCTCTGCCTTATTTTAATGTGTTTGGATTTTGGCCTCTTGTACCATTTTAAGGAGCAGAATCAGGATAGCCCTTGAGAAAAGCCATTGTTTATCCCATTAATTGCTAAAGAAATAGCTGTTGTCAAGTACATTTTACGTCTGCCTTGTTCCTGCTCCCCCTTCTGAAGCTTCCCAGTAACAACCGCTCCGCTCAGGCAGCTCTTGTTTTCCTCTTCCTGATTCACGTTCAAAACCGAGCTGGTCAGTTGGTCATCTAATTCACACAAAGTCGTGATTGTGTAAGATTGTGGGATTTCATGGGTCAGAAAACCAAGTTTTTGGTGAGATGCAGATTTTTTTGGTCCCAGGACATGGATCACAGAGCCCGTCTCTACCACCAGCCGGGCCTGGGTCCCTCAACAGGCTTCTCCCTTGCTCAGCCTGTTTCCCCACCTGCAAGGCGGAAACCAAGACAGGTGTTCTGTAGCTGTAGATGCGGTGCAGGGCGGTGCAGCGGAGAGCCGTGCAGGGGTGACCGTGAGAGCTAACCCTCCCGGGGAGCAGGACAGGCACAGTGACCTCAACGACTGTGTTTCGGTTGTCACAGGCCCTGAGGACGACGCGGTGAAGTCGAAGAAGACATTCAGGAGCCAGGCGGCCGTGAGCCAGAACGCAGAGGCGGAGCTGGCGCTGGAGGGCGACGACGATGCGGTGAGCCTGCTGCCGGAGAAGGAGGCCGACAGCCTGGCGGGTACGTTCTGCGCCTGCGCCCGTCACCGGGCCGCGGCGTTCAAGTCCACCTCCTGGTGGAGGAGTGGGTGGGACTGTGTTCGGTCGTGGGAACGTTGTTAATCACTCCCTAACGCTGAAGAGAGGAAAACATGCCGAGTACGTGCTTCCCTAACGGTACGTGAACAGCACCTGCTTTCTGTGTAACGAAGGCAGCTTTTTAATAGAAGTATGTGCAGCGCAAGTGTTCCCCATCCAGCTGCCTGCGTCACTGCGAGGGGACAGGACGATAGGCTCAGTGACGCACACGGGACACAGCTGATGCTGGCAGCTGGCAGAAGGCCCCACAGCCGGGTGACCGGACTTGCCATTTCTTCCCTGCTGTCCCTCTTTGGACTGTGCCTCCCCTTCCTGTCTTCTGTGTCCCCACAGGGCTAACCCCCACCAGCAGACACCCCTCCCCTCACCCCTGTTTCCCCATCCGGAGCCAGCCTAAGGGGAAGGCAGAGGGGCGTCCGCAGTGCCCAGGCGGGGTATGGGAGTGTGGCAGAGCTGGCCCGTGACATTTGTAGAATCTCATGAGAGCAGATTGCTTCATGAAGGTGCACATACAGTTTTGTGCACAATTTCAAAGGGTTCACGGACTCCTGGAGTCACGTCCTGGATCTCAAGTCCAAGTTAAACCCTCCTCCTGTAAAGTCTCAAAGAGGGGCTGAGGCTCAGCTCACTTCCGTGCTTCAGTCGGTACTGCACTGGGTGACTGATACTCACCCTGAAGGAGGGGACATGTGGCCACCCTTCTGTCTGTGAAGGGCACCCGTGCCCGGAAGTGTGCTGGACGTTGTCCGGCATGCTTCGTGAGAGCTCCAACAGTTTTTCCACCCCTGAGCGATTTCTCCTTTCACTGGAGATGGTGTTATTGTTAATTGTTCATTCTCCCTCTGCTCGAAAATGTCTAACAAGGCTATTCCAATACCATGTCCTGGATACGCCTACATTATTAACATTTCTTTATCATGAAAACTATTTTTTCTATTTAAAAGTAACCTTAAATTTATGAACAAATGTTTGCCTCAAATTCCTAAGTAAGTGTTCCAGTTTTGGTTTTTGTAGTTTTGTGGTTGGTTTTACTAGTTCACAGATTTTATCTGAGGCCATTTGGAATGGCAGCAGATGAAGCCCATTAGTTCCTTTGCCCCCAGACCTGTTTTCTCTGTTCACGGTCTTATCCTTGACCCTGGAGAACTGGAGAGAATTCACGTGCACGATTCCTCACCCTTTTAGATAACGCGTTGCCTTCCCTCATTCACCTCTGCAAACAGGTGTGTTCAGTGATTATAGTTTAGTTAGACTCCCTGGTCCTCAGTTCCCACCGACGATGAGTTAGTGTGTATGAGTACGGCGGGTACACTGAAGTTTCTTGTGGTGAGGCCTGCACAGTAATGTTGGAGGTAAAACCCACTGAAGCTAAGAGCGCCTTTATATGGCTCTCATTTAGGGGTAGCTGGAGTAATTACTAATATTAGCCTATGCTTATAAACAGAATTCCCAAAATGACGTTAAGTTAAAATACCTAGAGGACAATGAAAGTGTGCTTGAAATAAATGATTTTAAAGACCAAGTCTTGACCAGTCCAGCCAGCCCAGCCCCCCCTCACCTCTGTACACTTAAGCCCGTTTGTCCTCAAGCCGCTCGGTTCCCATTCCCGTACCTGACCCTCACTCACACTCTTTTGTCTGAGCAATCCCCCAAACTGCCCTAAAATACCGATTTCCTCCCTAGTCATGCTGTTCATTTGTGAAACAGCATCTACAAATGTGATCCTGAACTTGGAAGGCAGCCCAGGGGAAGGGGGTGGGTGTTTGAGGAACAGAGAGGTGGCGGTCACAGGGGCGGCCCACGGAGTACGGAGCTACGTGTTCGTTCTGTAAATGCGGAGGACTCCACAATGCCACAGAAAAGTCGTGTTTAGAAGCGAATCCCAAAACAGTGTTCTTAGGTTTAAAAAATCTGCCGTTGATGAAGTTTCAGAACACATAGATAAGTAGCTTCCCGCATTGCTCTGACAGACTCCCGTGCAGACCATTCATTCTTTCCTGTGTCTCAGAAAGCGCAATGTGTTCGGCGGGGCCGTTCTTACTTGTGACTTAGCCTTGTACCCAGCCTGGCGGTGCTGAGCTGCTGGAAGAGGACCCCGCTCTCACAGGAGTGCAAGTCCAGATGAACAGCCGGGGCCGTAGAGGATGGGCCCCAAAACCACTTAGTCTGATACTTGGTGCCTGGATGCGTACGTAAAGTAACAAGTGCCTGTTACCCATCCGCGAGGTGAAAATTACAGGTTTATCTTCTCATCGATTGTCAAATCATTGACTTAGTGATTGGCTTATGTATTATAAATATAAGAAGTATGCCTTCCGAAACATAGAAGTGATTATTGTTCTTAGACTTTGGGCTTTGTATGCAGGAGCACAGCATTTTTATGGTAGTGATGGTGAACCTAAGCCTGCTGGTTAGCACACGTGCTCCGCCTGTTGGCAGGCAGAGGAGGGACCTGCTCCCTGCCGCCTGTCACGGAGCAGGGCCACGTCACCTTTCCGTTCCGTGCAGGAGAAGAGACGCGCTGGGCAGGACAGAGAATGGGGAGATTGCCGGCTCAGTTGAGATTGATTCCGTTTTTTGTTTTAAAACGCAGGATCAATCTCTGGTAACAGGAGGAAGGAAAAGAACAAGAGCCTGCGTGTCTGTCTTGCAGGAAGCAGGCAGTGTGCAGGGTTTGTCTGGGGACAACCTGTTCAGCAATCGCCACCCCTCCCGAGGTGCTGACGTTAGGCTGGTTTTACAGGTGAGGGTATAGGGGCCAAGAGAGGTTAAGTGTGTGGTTTGAACTAAAATACACCAAACAGGGCATTTAAATGTGCATCTGTATCTACTTAAAGACCCTTCTAAAGGGGATAAACAAGGCCCTCGCTTTGTGTCAACTCTGACGGGATTTCATGGCCCTACTGAGAACGCTGTGAATACGCACAGTCCCTCATCTCAGTGGTCCTTGGGTCTTCCTGAAATCAGTCCGGTAAGTTAAAAGAGTCTGGTCGTGTGTTCGTAGCCCAATTCTATTCAAACATTGACCCTTCTGCGTGTTTTCCCCATTTTCTTCAGATTTCTCGTTTTAATGGAGATAAAAATATGTCACGATGTTTTAAAGATGTGAATGTCATGTAATTTTCTGTTTCACTTTTAGCTCCCTTTCTTCCCAAGCTGTTCATCTCGACAGGCAAGTTACCTGTGTGTGGTTAGGAATTGCTCCACTGATTATGTAGCAAATGGCTAACATCATAGCATAATAGTACAGCCATCAGTTAAGTAATTATAATATTAATCACACCTAACTTAGTTTATTTTAATTGCTTTTTTAGTTTATACTAATTCAGCAAAGTGAATTAGGACCTAAGTTTCCTTATCTAACTAAAATCTTTAACTTACTATGTTTATTACTTAAAACATTGAAATTCATTAGTATATGTCACATCATTTTAATCTAAAATCTATTTTAATTTGAAACTTAAATCAGTTCTGTAAACCATTTGAAAATGTTTTTTGTTTATGTATGTGTAAGCTGTTATTACCAACCATCTACAGATCTATTTCGTGTTGAATAACTTAAATAGAGGCCTACATCAATGTCCAGTCTCTTTTTCCACCTAAAATATTTTCCACACTTCTCTGTTCTGCGGTCTCTCCTGTCTCACCCTGCCCAGATCTCCGCTCCATGTGAGAGCTATTCCAAACACTTTCTGAAGGAGTCACTGGCCTGTCTTGTCACCTCACGGTGTTTTTTGGTAACGACCTTATTGAGGTATAATTCATGTACCATACAGTTGACCCCTGTGAAGCGCACAGTTTAATGATTTTTAGTATAATCACAGAGTTCCGCACCTATTACCGTAATTTTAGAACATTTTATCACCCCAGAAAGAAACCTTATACTCTTTGGCCACTCCTCAATTTCCCCATCCCCCATCCACGAAGCCTTGGAGGATCGCTTCCATGCTTTTGTCTCCGTGGATTTCCTGTTGGTACCTTTCGTGTAAATGGAGTCAGAATGCGTACTCATTTGTGACTGGCTGCTCTTACTTAGCGTGGTGTCTCCCAGCCCCATCCGTATTGTCGTGTGTGTCCTAGCTGCAGAGACACCATTCCACTCACGTGGACACCCCACACTGTGTCTCTGCAGTCACTGGGTGATGGGCGACTGGTCCGTTCTCACCGGTTGGCGATTGTGGCTGATGCTGCCGTGAACATTCATGCACGGCGTTTCGTGTAAACATACGTTTTCATTTTTCGAGTACATAACTAGGTGTGGAACTGCTGGGCCGAATAATAACTTTCTGTTTACTTTTCTGATGCACTGCAAGACTGTCTTCCGAGGTGGCTACCTCATTTTATATTTCCATGGCAGTGTGCAAGGGCCCAATCTCTCCCCACCCTTCGCGATGCTGCTTATTATCTTTTATTATAGCCATCCCATAAATTGTAATGGTATCGTTCTCAAGGGGCTTGAAAGCTCTGTAGATGCTTTTCTGTATGTTTTCTCTCTCCCTTCCAACTGTAAATTCCTTAAGGATAGCGACCGTATCCGAGGTACCTTTGAACCATGAAGATATCTTCTAACACAATTACGTGTCCTTAAAGGGTTTTCATTGACCAAGTTCATGTAGGTAAAGTAAGCTGGCGAGCCGAGGTAATTTCCTAGTTACTGTGTACCAAAAACAGAAAACAAATCAAAACTGATTCTGAGCTCGAATGGTCAGATCATCTGCGCATACCAGCTGAAACATTTCAGATGATTACCCCTCACAGGCCCCGTGCAGGGCAGGGCACCTAACGTGGGGCCTGTCCTTGCTCCTCCCCGTCTTCTGTGACTGTACCATTTGACTCAGTGTGTCTTCAAGTCAGGATGCTGCTGTGACTCTTAATCGCAGACTAGTTTCTCCATTGCATGGAGAAGATATTCTATAACACCATAACCAATGGATGTTAAGTATTTTTAAAAAAACTACTCCAGAGGGAGCTAGCAACATGGGGAAGAGGTGTTGGAATAGGAGAGTCGGGGGTTTTCAGTGGGGGTTTTATAGACCTCTCCTTTCTCGCTGCCTCTCTGCCTCTCTCCAAGTCAGGAATCTGAAAGTCACCAAGAATGCATTGTGTGAGTTTCAGAGTGTGAGAAATGACAGCGGTAAGGAGGGGGTCTTCCAGGACCAGCCCAACTCCCTGCCTTGTCTGTCCCAGTCAAGCTGCTGAGAATCCCTTTACGACTGACCATTCCTTCCTCCCCGACCTCTACTTGAGTGCATGCACGAACCCAGCTCCCCGCCCATTCGTGCACATCGCTGTGCAGTGAGTCCATGGAACTCTGGAACTCAGAGACTGATGGGGGACTTTCACCCGGAGAGCGAGCTCCGCCACCACTCCCTCTCTCTGAGTGAGCCACCAATCTGGGAGGCTCCAGTGCAGGGTGTGTCTACCCTCATGATGACAGTAAACAATGAGTATGACCAGGTAGTTGACCCAGGCCTCAAATGTTCCCCCTTAGAACGTCCAGATCCCCAGGGCAAAGCTGTGTTAGGTAAACTGGACGTCACCAGAAAGCCGAGCTAAAGGAAGATAAAGCAGAATGTAGAGTGTACAAGAAAAAGGAAACACTCAAGATTCTGGAAAAATATAATAAAATCACAGGAGCCACAGAATGCTGAAAGCTAAGAGTTTTTCAGAGAAATTTGTTGTTAAAAAAAAGAATACCAGCCCAAAGCTCAGGAAGATTTTATCATGCTACTTTAACAGAATAAGAGAACAAGGACCAGAGAGGAGCACCCCCGTCTGCTGAGGCCTAACCACTCCACGCACTGCAGGCCCCCTACAGTTAAGGAGCTTTCCTTCTCTAACAAAACGAGTAATTTTTAAAGGGTTGCTCCAAGTTTATTTTTACTCAGTTTTAGTTACAGAGCCTAACTAGACTTGGATTCACCTGAAATTTGTATTTAGGGAAAAAATATCTTAAACATTCTAGATTCTCTAAAATGCATTTTGCTCAAGATTTTCCCCTTAATTTTTAAACCCATGTGTATTTCAAGGGAAATTTAATCCATATGTCCCTGACTCACTCACACTTAACTCATCAAAATGTTGTTTAATAAAAGCTATTTGATGTTGAAAAAGCCTTATGAGTCTTTATAACTCTTTTTTCTCTCTCTTTGAATTAGGAAGTTGCTTTGCCAGCCATAAATAGTGTACCCAAAGGGTTCGTGTGCAGCTTCAAACGCAGATTCTCAGAGCTCTTAGAAACCGTATTGAACACGTGCCCACTCCTTAAATAAAAAGCTAAAATTGTTAAATTTCTAACTGAATTTTTTAATTCAGTCAGAGAGTTGTAAAAATTAATAAAAGCTTCACCTTAAGTAATCTGGTCTTCTTAGCCTGTCTCCATTAGTTTTATAATATATACAAGGCCATTTAGAATCAGCAAATATTTTGCTGTATCCATTTCTCTGAATTTCCAAAAGTGGGTTTGGGTTCCGCAGTCCATAGAAAACACTTTTAAGGTCCTCTTACCTGTAGGAGCATCCCTGCTCACCACACTGTGCGACTTCACAGCACGGTAAGAGGACGTGGTTCAGCTGCACCTATTAGACGTCAGCCAGGACTCAAATTACATGTAACAGTCTTACGTTTTTTAAGGAATAAGCTGTCCTTTGTTATGCTGTGTCTCACAAACCACAAAGATAAGGTCTGTTCTTTGTAGTACAGTGTTCAAGCTGAGATTTATTCTTACATTTTACTTCTGTCTCTATATGGAAAATTTCCTACAAAGCTCTTCCTCTACCAATTTGTTGCTACACTTACTACCAACGTGAAAAACAGGAGCACGCATCCACTTGATGAACTTATCAACAGACCACATCTCTTCTGCATGCAGGGGACCGAACTTCCACTCGCCATGGTCTTTAAAAAGTACGTGAACTTGGACACCAATCACACACTGAAAATATGTGGGTCGTGCCATTTGTCACAGTTGGAGGAAGAAAAGGCGAGATAGCAAACTGATTTCCTGCTCCCAGACTGGGGACGCCGGCGAGTCGGGGCAGAGATGAGGCATCGTTCCATGAAGCCGCCTCGCCTGCCAGGGCGCGGGGCCTCTCTGAAGGACCCGGCACTCACGCAGACACGGCGGGTGCCGGACCTGACTCTCCACGCAGAGAAGTGCTGCTCCGAAGGACCAAGGCGTCTTCTGCGTTCCGAAAACACTCGCTCACTTAATTATCTTACTCCCCTGGCTTGGGGCCGCAGAGCCAGAGTAATCACCTGCACAAGAAAGTACCTCAACAGAAATAGCCCACGTTAGGGACAGGTATTTACATGGCGATCAATGCACACGTCATTTCCACAGTAGAGTCTGCTCCGTCCGTGTACATCATCAGTCCAAGAAGTGTGAGTCAAGCTTTTTACCAACAGCAAGGTGGGAAGCTCAGGCTGAGTTTGCTGTCTGTGTATTTTGTGAAATACCTGTTTCCAGAGAAAATATTTTGGCAGTTTTATTGATCAGAAGATGACTGATCACAATGCTTTATTGTTCTTGATTCAAAAGTCCTGTTGAATATCCCTCGATTTTAAGTCACGAACAGATAAGACAGCGAAGTGTGGTTGCGGCATGTATACTTCGGTTTGTGTGTAAAACAGGGACGTTAGGAATGGGGCGTCACAGAAAGCTTCCTAAAACGGCGAAGCTTGCATCTAAACTCAGGCTGTGAGACTGAGTCCTCACTGGCCAGATTCCTGGGGGAAGTGGGGTCAGTGAGTCATAGAATGGGAAGCGTGGATGGGCACTGGAAGCTGGGAGACTTAATTTACCTTTGTTAGCTTTGTTACCTGAGTGGAAAGAATGCTGCAGGCTGAGGACCTCGCAGCTCTGACTGGAGAGCCACGTCACTCGCAGACGTGGAAACCAAGGTTCCGACACCAGGGTGTTTTATTCACGGCCACACAGAGGTGCTTTCATTCTCTCACGTCGGTGTTTCTCCTTGTTAATTCCAAGTTGCAACCCAACGAATCAACTGTGCGGGTTACTACCGGCATTATTTTTAAGTGAAATAAGAAAGGATGCTTCCATGGAGAAAAAGTGATTGCACACAGTAAAAATAAGAGCTGGAAGGACCTGTTGGGTCCTTGCTCTCTGATGTCAGAGCCCAGCTTTACTCAGGTTGGCTGTGGTCATCCCAGCAAAACAGATGTGAACAGCACGTATATTATGTGCATCACGGGGCGGGTAGGGTGAAAAGACGTAGGGTTAAAGCTCCTGCTTTGCAGGAGGCTGCGCAGCCTAGAGGAAGGGGAGGCCACGGGGCACGGGCGGCCTAGCTGTACAGAGGAAAGCACCGTGACTGAGAGCAGTACTTGCCTATGCTTCCAGACTCAGGCTAGGAAACACCAAGCCTAGGTCTTTCCGGAGTCCACGTGGTACCCAAGGGCCTATTTTAACCACATCCAACCACAGCACAGCAAACCATCAACAAAATGAAAAGACAGCCCACTGGATGGGAGAAAATACTCGCCAATACGACCGATAAGGGCTTAATATCCAGAACTTATAAGAAACTTATAAAGCTCAACACTGAAGAAACTAATAACGCAATTAAGAAATGGGGAAAAAAACCTGAGTGGGCATTTCTCCAAAGAGGACGTTCAGATAGCCAGGAGACATATGAAAGGATGCTCAACATCACGTGTCATCCGAGAGATACAAATTAAAACCACGATGAGCTATCACCTCACTCTTGTCAGAACGGCTGTCGTCAACAAATCAGCAAACAACACGAGCTGGCGAGGGTGTGGAGTGAAGGGGACCCTCGTGCACTGCTGGTGGGGATGCGACTGGTGCAGCCACTGCGGAAAGCAGTAGGGAGTTTCCTCAGAATATTAAAAATGGAACTGTCTTATGACCCAGCAATTCCACATCTGGGAATATATCCAAGGAAACCCAAAACAGTAATTTGAAGGAATATATGCACTACTGTGTTCATTACCACATTATTTACAATATTCAAGATCTGGAAGCAGCCCAAGTGCCCATCAGTAAATGAGTGGACAAGAAAGCTGTGGTGCATTCACAAATAGAATACGACTTGGCTGTGGAAAGAAGGAAATCTTACCTTTTCAGACAACATGGATGAACCCGGAGGGTGTTATGCCAAGTAAAAATAAGCCAATAGAGAAAGGCAAGCACTGTGCGATTTCATTTATATGTGGAATCTATTGAACAAAACAAAGTGGAGACAGACTCATGGATTCAGAGAACAGACTGACAGCTGTCAGAGGGGAGGGGTTTGGGGGCTGGGTGAGAAGGACAGAGGGATTAAGCAAAGAAAACAGAGAAAAATTCATGGACGCCGACAGAGTGCCAGAGGCAGGGGCTCAGGAGGTAGAAGGCGAGGAGACAGTGGTGACGGAAGGAGACTTGACTTGGGGTGGGGACACTCAGGACAACGACAGACAGCTGACGTGTTACCGGATCGAACACCTAAAACCGGTATGACTTTATTAACCAGTGTCACCCCAATAAACTCAATTTAAAAAATAAAGAGTTGTTGGGAAGAGTGAAAAAACCCATATATTTTTTCAAAATCACTCAGGCAACTGTGTAGCTCGTAGTTTCGGATGCCAAGGCTCGAGGTGAGGCTACTGTTGCCCAGTCCAGCGGTGAGGAGAGTCTCTTCCGAGTGGGCGGTGAGAGGGGAGAGGATGGGACAGCGCAGAGGACGCTGAGACGGGAGGGACGGGGATTATGTTGCAGGGAGTGAGAACCGGGGGGTTGGTCTGGGAGAAGAGGAGCCTTGAGGAGCCGCTGGTTGCGTGTGGTTGGGGATGTGAGAAAAGAAATGAACGTCGGAAGAGAGTGGCGAAGATGCCGCAGTTGGTCAGACCCGTCTGTTGGCTATCCCAGGCTTCCGTATGGATGACACAGCTTTGAAACTTGAGAGCCAAGTCGGGCCTGGAATGCATAAGGAAAGCCCCTGAGATCACCCAAGGAGAGGGAAATACATGAAGAGGGGAGCAGTGGGCCAAGGTCGAAATGAGGGCGACTGGAGGAGAGCCCCACAAGGGCCCCTCAAAGGGTGCGTGGGGGAGACCCAGAGAGAGGGGTATGCCCTAGAAGTCAGGGGTCTGTGCTTCAGCGCTTTCCAAACCGACATTCCTTGGGAGCACAGATTTGTACTATGCTAATGTAGGGAAAAGTGTACTTCAGTGCATGTGGGAAATTCTGGGTTTAAAGAAGTCACCTGGTTGTCTTTTAGTTGGTGGACAGACTTTCCCTGACATGGCGGCCAAAGAAGAGGGTGAGGGTGAAGCCCGAAGGGGAGAGGATCCAGTGATGAGTGAGGGAGCAAGAGACAAAAGCTGATGTGGACCAGCTGAACTAAGAAGGGGACAGACCAGATCAGGGAGTGGCTGCCAGGCACAGGGCACAGGAGGACCAAGTCCCAGGTAGACAGAATGACTGGCTTGAACAGGAGGGAAGATACATTTTCTGAAACTGGGGAAAATTTGTAAACACAGAGGCAGAAAAATATGTAGACATAGGAAGGCATCAAGATAAATGACAAAAATTCATTTTCCTCCAAAATATGAATACTGCATTACTTGTACAGTCAGGACAGACAGACATGTATGAATTTTTTTAGGAAGGGGCCATAGATTGAACTATCTTCTCACAGAGGTGGGGGGCCCCCGAAAAGGCCAAGCACCGCCCTTCACACGACAGCACCTGAGCTTTCGTCATTGCTTCTGGAACCTAAACACTCCAACGACATCAAGGCAGTGAGTGTTGTCCACCCTGTCTCACTGCCCTCACGTGCCAGTCACTGGCCAGTCCTACTTTCTCCGGTTCAGACTCTCTCCTTGGCTTAGGGCGCCCTGTGACCTCATAGCCACCGGCTCAAATCCTGCCCACCCGTCACAACGGCCCTCAGATACCCCCGCCTGGTCCCGTCCCAGCTGCACCCCACCCCCAAAATGCTGGGCATCTTCTCACCGCTGTGAATGTCTGTGATGTTTTCCTGCACCTCTCTCCTGGGGAGGCAGCGTACCTAACAGTTAAACGCCCTGACTCCGGACCCAGCTCACCAGGTTGGAATCCCATCTCCACCGCTCACCTAGCTGTGTGCCCTTCCCTGAGAGCCCAGTCTCCTTTTCTCTACCTGTAGAGAGAACAGCAGTTCCTATCTCACAGGTCGGCGCCCGGCAAGGAGTGAGATCAATTCCTGCAGAGCGCTGTAGCTGTGCTCGGCTAAGCCCGCACTCCCTTCTGTCAGAATTCTTCGTGCGTGTCTTCCGTTGACTCTAGAATAACTCTTTGTGGGTGAAATCCAGCTCTCACACATTACTGCATTCTGCCTGGCTGCCCAAAACAGCGAGTGTCCCTTTGTTGGCTGCATGAGTGGGTGAGTGCTGAGCTGACTGCATCCTGGGAGGTAAAGTAAATGCCTGGGAAGAGGGAACAGCTAACATACTGGGTAGACTATGGCAGTTATAAAAGTACGTCACTTAAAAGTCAATAGTAGGCATGTGACCCAGCTAGAATAACCCGTAACATTGTAACTGTCATTGGTTTGCAGCATATTTTTAAACTTAGACTTTCTCTGAAGTGCATTGTCTTTCATATTTTAACCCTTTCGGTACGAGCGCTCTTTCCGCCGCGACACTCCCGCTGTACGAGGTGCCGCGCCGAAAACACGCACGTAGCACATGGCCAGTCCTCCTTTGTGTGAAGACTTTCCTGACCTTATATAAGATCTATGCTTAATAAAACATTGCTTTTTTCCAAGTGTTGTTTGTAACTTTAATATTAAGAGATAGTTATATAAAATTCTATCAATTATATAAGTAAAATTTATAAAAATTATATACAGATTATATGATTATATACAAAATTATATACAAAACTATATACACATGTGATCCTCATCTAATACGCCGGTAAAACAGAATCGAATTTTACCAACTGTAGATGTCGTTTGCACGCACGGATTGCCACTTGGATGCCGGATATATCCGGCGCTTGTCCACACAGGTCATCAGATGGATGCCGGATATATCCAGCACCCGTACCGAAAGGGTTAAGGAACAATTTGAAAACAACTTCAGAAAAATATAAAATATGTCATCTGCTGTTTTAAGTGATCTTTTCACTAGGACCTATCCACAGAACAAAGGCGTATGTAGTTTTTATACTCAGTCCCATAACCCAGAGCGCGCGCACGTGACAGGTGCGCTGAGGTGAGGGCGGCGCCTCCACCTGCAGGCCGTCCCGCCACCTGGGAGGGGCGGCCTGGGCTCTGGGCCCGCGTTCCGAATGCTCCGTAAGTGCTGCGGCGAAGACCTGCCCCGGAGGACGCTGCGTCCCACCGAGGGCTGCGCTGGGAGGACCTGGTCCTCCTCACCCACAGGCCTCACCACCACCTCGGGCTTAGGCGCTAATCTAGCCTCATAGGGATTTACTCCTCTCCACCATTAAACGATGTCCTGGTGCCGTAAAAGAGTCAGGACTCTGCCAGAAAGTGAGACATGGGTGCCATGTGCCAAGCTGCATGTGACACAGTGAGAAACCCAGATGACAGGCCAGCTCACCTATCCAACCAAAAGGCAAGGCACGTTACCGCAGTGAACGTTAAAACTACCCTCTTTTTAGTGTGTTTTTGTCCTAGAAAGTAACTCGGGCATTCTGCTTAGAGTGTGCATGCTTTGTAAGCTTTTTCTTGGACAAAAGTCATTCATTGCCTTTGGGGACTTTGCACTACTTTTTGTTGGTTTATCTCTTCTGCAAGCAAATAAAAAATCACAAATGGTAGGTTAAAGTTAGAGCCTATCAGATTGTCCCTCAGTACCTTTTGAAATTGTTTATTATGAACACATTCAGTAAGATGTTTTAGACATGCGTGCAAAAAAGACGTCCGCCACGACCAGCAGATACTGTGTGGAAATGCAGTCTTTGGTTGGCCCCTGAAAGGCTGCGCTGTCTGTGCCTGTTTCCGACTGTCGTGGGGCGGGCTCCCCCAAAGGCTCAGGCCTGAACAGATCAACGTGCCTTCTCGAGCACCTGTGTCATTGTGGACAGGAGTGGTCTAAGGGAACCAGTGCACTCGGGGGAGGGCTGGTTATTGCTGGTCTCAGTCTAAGGACAGACTGTATTTAAGAAGTCACCCAAGGGGCCCCGCTAGGCAGCTCGGTTGGTCAGAGCATCATCCCCCCACACCCAGGTTGCAGTTCAGTCCCACATCAGGGCTCCCACACGAACCAACCAATGAGTGCAGGAATCAGTGGGACAGATCAGTGTTTCTTGCTCACTCTCCCTCTAAAATCAGTAAATTAAGAAAATTTTAATATCTTTTATTGTTCAGTTACAGCTGTCTCAGTCCCCTTGCCATTGCACTCCCCTGTCCCATCCAAACCTCCGCCCCCAAAGACAATCCCCACCCCACTGTCTTTGTCAAATAGGAAGGCACCGAAGGGGACAAGAGGCCAGTTCTTCAGCAGTGAGTTGTGTAGCATAAAATTTGGGTTTCTGGAGTGTTGATGGTCGTTTCGGGGGTGTTTGCGCATATGAGTTAGGGATCGGGGTGTGTGCGTGCGCGCGCACACGCGCGCGCACACACACACACACACACACACACACACACACACACGTGAGTTAGGGACCAGGGTCTGTCTGTGTGTGATTTAGGGATCGGGGAATAATGCTAAAGAAGGTTCATGACTCATGAGGCGCACGTTCTGTTACCTGTTCAGGCGATGTTTTCCTGATTCAAACAAGATCATTCCATAACTGTTTTTGAGCAAGAAAAGGTTTTGGAAATTTCCGAGGACCGTTGTTTGCTATACCTGGACCGTTATCAGTACCCTGCATAGGAGAACAGAGTTTACGCCTGGAGCCTGTGCTCCCACGCTGCTCGTCCTTGAGGCCACGTGAACGCCTGGAGCCCAGGGACCTGCCCTGGGTGTCCGCAGCCTGTCCCTGTAACTCCCCCCGCCCCAGGCACCGACACCATTTCTGTTTTCTTGATGCCCAGTAGAGCTTTCCTGGGTTCCACTGACAAGCTCCAGTTTCCTCATATCCTTTAGTAATTGACTTGAAGTTATTTTGAGATTATTGTATTCTTTTAAATCTACCGGGAAAATAACAAAGTCCAAAGCAATGATGCATATTTTAGGTATGGTCAGTCACTTGGGCCGAGAGTTATTTTCCTACAAATTGTATCACATTGTAGAGATAATTGTAAAAATTTACTCCTCTGTATTTTTGTCTTTACATTTTTTGGAATGGTATTCTTTTGCACTAAAAATAAAGGATTCCCACTATCATTTCTGTTAAATAATGTCAGGATTTTAAATTTAATAATTGTACAAAGATTAGTTCATGTTTATACTCTAAAATAATAGTATTTTACATGTTCCAAAAACAAATTGAACATGTGGTTTCAAAGTAATTGAGGTTGGACGGAATCCGTAGAGCTAATAAAACTTTGATTAATATTCAACTAAGTTTAGAAAATATTCAGGTGATTCTAAAACACTGTCATTTCCTGTGCACTATATCTTTGCCAATCTGAAGGCACCAGCTACTTATGACGATGCCAGTTTTAATTAACTTCAACTCTTTGACCCTATATACTGTACGCTCTTTTTTTGTTCTTTATATTGCAACCTGAAAATCTAATTTTGGAAATCTAACTGCCACAAATCACCTTTTAATTGCCAGAATGCGTTGGACCCCCCCCCCCATGATTAATTCCTGTAGCAGAGAAAAAGGCAGGCAGCCCCTGACCTGTGGAGCAGGGCCTGACCCTCACCAGGAGGACTCGGCGTTGTGGGCAGCTGGCCTGGAGCTCACAGCCAGGCCACAGTGTTCTCCTTCGCGACCTCACCTCACAGGACTTGAACGGCAGACCGGGTCACGTGATGATGATGGGAGGCAACACCCAGCTCTGTCACTTTGTCTGAGCAGGAACAAAAACCACCTAGACACCAAAC
Source organism: Macrotus californicus (assembly GCA_007922815.1). Lineage (NCBI taxonomy): Eukaryota > Metazoa > Chordata > Mammalia > Chiroptera > Phyllostomidae > Macrotus > Macrotus californicus. Next base: position 39,396 of record VMDR010003047.1, on the reverse strand, counting down.
GGCCCCTCTTGCGGCCAGCAGCAGCAGTGACTGCCCGGCTTTTCCAGTTGCAGCTTTAGCCTGGTCCTAGCCCGCCCTCCCTTTAGATGGGGTTTGTGAAGACACCGGGTCAGAGAAGGGCCCCTCCTTCCTGCCGAGCCCTGTCCACAGCCAAGTCCAGCTTCCCTCCTGCACCCTGCCCCAAGCCTCTAACCACAGCCCAGACCCCACAGGAAGCCCCTAATGCCCTTACAAAGTGGCCTTGTTGCCCCTGTCTCCCTCATTGCCATGGGCAGCAAACCCAACTGCAGGCGTTCCTGGTGACCTTTGGCAAGAGGGTACTGGCACCTCCATATCCCAAAATTGTGAATATTGAACTAGTCAAGTCGTATGTAAAAAAAACCTTGTAAACTATCAAGTTCAGCTAAAAAGTTGATGTATTAGGATCTAGGCTTAGTTGATGTATTAGGACTTCTAGGCTTGTGTTTTCAGTAAATTCATCTAAACCTATGAGTGTTTTATTAACATTCTACTTCTAAAATATATTTGATAAGTAGTTTCCCTTTCAAATATAACACGTATGTTTTTCTGCTCTAGGTTTACCATCTCAACGGATTAAAGATGGGCTCTAAAAAGAATTTATTCTTTTAAAGATTCTTTTCATTGTGCTTAGGAACCCATCTTTGTTCTAATTCAGGTTTTAAATTAGCATTTAAATTAGTGGCAAGTAATATCCCTGACCTTCTTTCAAAGATAGTCATGGATCAATATTCCTTAAACATTGTGTTCCCACTTCTAACCTGTAAATGGCGTTTAGTTTTTCTTTAATTACCACTTAAGGTGATGGCATGTAAAACCGCTGTAGGCGTGAGGAGGCTTTGCCCCATGCATGTGTTTAACCATGGCCCAGTGCTCGTCACTCCGCTTCTGGGCGTGCTAAGAGTGTTCTCGTTGGGCCTTCCATTGCTCCAGGAATGGCTGGATTGAATGTGTATGTATAGCTCAGTCCCCACCCCGCCCCACTAAGCAAAGTTAGGAGGTTGTCTCTACCACTCTCTCTCTCTCTGGGGCAGAGCCTGCTGGACCACCATTGCCCTGGCCTCCCGAGATGCTGCCCTTTTGAAACTATTTTTATTTGGAAAAGAAACGAGGCTTTTGGATAAGCAGATGGAAGGTCTGCTGGTCTGGGATTCCGCCTCCTGTAAACATTTTAATACCAGGTCCCTAAAGACTTCATGGATTAAAGCACAACCCCCTGTCTCTCTTGCTCTCCCCGTGGCCTGCCTCCGCTCTGGCTGCCTTGCTTCCCGAAGGGCACAACAGAAAGACTCGGCGCTCCTTCCACATGCTGTGGAACTGGGGTTTGTGATTGGAGATTTCCAAAGAACACAGTAAAAACGACCCACTGTTTGAAAGCTGAGTATTTTGTGGTGTGCCTTTCTTAAAGAGGGGCCTCTTCCAGGCCCTTTTACGGGCCTCCGGAAAACATGGGTTCACCCGAGCAAGGCTGGGGTAAAATCGAAAGGAGCGCAGTGTCCTTTCAGAGACGCGGGGAAACGCAGAGGAAATGTGCTCCCTGTTAAAAGTTTGCAGAGTCGTCCTTAAAATTCATAGTATATTTCAGTGAATCAGTGTGTGTGTGGTTTTCGTGATGTGCTTCGCGATTTTTTTTTCATTTTTTCCAATTTAATTATTTGGATGTGTTGAATTACTTTTCGAGAGAAAGAAGCAGTTCGCCATTTGTAATGTTTTTTCCGCTCTCCGACTCCAATGCCAGAAACCGCTGTTAACCCAGGACTCACTAGCCATCTAGGGGCTCCGCAAGTTTGTTTATTTAGCGAGGCCCCACGAAGGACAAGACGACACTTTGTCTCGGATGTGGGTCACGTCCCCGTCTTACCTCGCCCCAGTCTGGCCCAGAGCCCCTGGATTTCCCCAGGAGGGAACCGGGAAGCCCGGCATCCGAAGGCGTCCCGGCGGTTGAAGGGTTAAGGGAGCGGCTGGAGGCGGCCGGGCGCTGGGGGCCCGCGAGCCGGGCGCGGGGGCAGGGGCGCCGCGGAGCGCGCGCGCAGACCCTCCAATAAACACAAAGGAGGGCCTGGGGAATAGAAACCCAAATCCACTTGTAATCGTACAAGAGATTCGGGCATAATTACTTGAGCAACCTAGATTAAGATTGATGAGCCTTTAAAGTGGCGCTTCAGATCGACCGCCTCGCCCTTTGGAAAGAAAAACCTCGTGGAGCCGAGGGGACCCCCGCTCCGCGGCGGAAGCTGCTGGCCGAGCCCCCGGGCGGGCTCCGCGCGGGGCAAAAGCCGTAAAATGAGCGAAGGGAAAGCTCAGCGCTCGCCTGGCCGGTGGTCACGCCCGGGGGTGCAGGTCGGCACCGGCCCTGTGGGCTTCACAGCCACCCCTCTAAGCGCGAGGGGAGCCGGCCAAGCCCGCCCGGTGCCTCCGGCGACGGAACGGCCGGTTTTGTGCGGACGGCGGCGATTTCCGCGGGTGCTGGTCCCGGGGAGCGCGGCCCCTCCCCGGCCTGCGCCGCGCCGCCTGCCCGCACGCCCGCGTGGCCGTGGCCGTGGCCTGGCGGGCCGTTCTCCGCGCGGAGCTGCCGCAGAGGGCCCGGCCCAAGCGCCTGCCGGAGGTCCCCCTTTTCATCGCCTCTCCGCGGTCGCTGCGACTCCTTTGACTAAATGCTTGTGATGGGGGCAGTGGAGGGGACTGTCGTGCGCCCTTGGCTGCGGACGAATGCACGTTATTTCTGATTTCCTTGTCTGTGGTCTTTGAAATCCAGGACAGCGAGGAGTGCCTCCCTTTGGGAATCTTTACTAAAGGAACAGCTAAGCAGCCCCCCCTTTAAATTAATATTCTGATACGTGAGATGCGTAATTTTCAACTCCCAACTCAGGTGCCGGGGCTTCGAAGTCAGCGCCTTCGTGGGCACAGTGTCCAAACAGCTATGGCAGCTTAGTCCCTCTAGCTTCAAAAGTTGAGAAATAGACCTTGTCGGACCCTTTCCTGAGAGTCGTTTTGTTCACATGTCTCACAATTTCATCACTTTCTGACTGATTCTCGGTGAGAAAAAATCACTTACGACCCCCCTTTTTTTTCAATATGAGAAATGCAATTAATGTCCGTGTGCGCGCCGATATTAACAACCTCCCTGCGGAATTTCTCTCTCTCCATCCCGCCCGGCTGCTTTACAGCCCGCTGCCCAGCCCTCGGGGAACCTGCTGCCGCCGGACCGGCTGGAGGACGGCCGGCTCCTGCGGGCGGGGCTGGCCGCTGGGGCTCTCGGACAGCCGGGGCTCCTCGCGGGATCGGGCCTTCTGGAGTCGGCCCTGCACTTCCAAGCCAGCTAATGACAGCGCCTCACCAGCCATGTAGCGTTTCTGGGAGCAGGTCGCCAGCCCGCTTGCTAAGGGTCGATTTTCCGGTTCCCTGACCTCTCCAGTTTTTAGGGAATATTTGTCTCTAGCTGCCTGGTAAAGGTAACGTGGGCACGCCAAGCAGACCTTATCTCAAATGAAAGGAACTTACAGCATAACACAGGCACCATTTTTTAAAATGCATCTTCCAAACTAAAAACCCGTGGTCCCCTTCTGGGAGGAGGCCCAAGAGGGTCCCGGGACCCAGCCTGACTCTGGTGCCCTTGTCTTTCAGGCCCCGTGGTTCTCAGCACGCCGGCCCAGCTCATCGCTCCCGTGGTGGTGGCCAAGGGGACCCTCTCCATCACCACAGCCGAAATCTACTTCGAGGTGGATGAGGACGACCCCGCCTTCAAGAAGATCGACACGAAAGTGAGTGCACTCCATGCGGATACCGCGCTGGGGGCTTTGTGGCCGGAAGTGGTTTTCAGTTGTGCTGGGTTTTAAATGGCAGTGGGGGAGGGGAGCAGAGTCCCGTCTTTCTCATGGAAAATAAAATGAATGAAGAAATAACACCCGCTTTCTGTTGTGGGATTTTAAATCCTCTATCACCAGAGCAGGCCCACTTTGACAGCCTGTCTGAGCGGCTTTGTGTGCGTTTGGGCCGATTGGGTAGTTAAGCCGACTGCCCCACTCCCTGGGGTACAGCACCTCAGGCTGTCGAGAAGAGGAGGGAGGGTCTTAGGAAATTTCTTACTGAGATCGCGTTTAATTTCCAAAAGTGTAGATTGCAATGTGAGTTATTTTTCACGGAAAGGTTATAAGGAGGCTTCAGGGAGGGGGTACCATTTAGATATAAATTCATCTCCATTATTACATCCGTTTTTCGCCTCCTGAAATAAGAATGGGTTTTACATATGAATTTCAGATGAAGAGAAACTGATTCTCTGAGAAGCTTTGGCTTAAAGTGTGTATATATACTTGTGCTCAGATGTTTAAAGTTGGTATTGTTCTGTGGGTGTAAGGCCAGGAAAAAACCTATTTGGAGGATTTGGAATGCATAAACATTTATTTTTTTATTAAACCTTGTGTAGATTTTAAAAGCGAGTATTTGGGACTCTGCACCTCCTCTCTCTTCTGCAATTAATGTTACTGTTCCTTTAACTTTTATGTGACTGCAATTTGTAAACTTTTTTTTGAGGTTAAAAACTCAAGAGCATAAGTGTCAGGCTAGATATTCAGGAATCACTTTACAAAGATCTTCCTTAAAAGCAATTATTGTAAAATAGTTAAAGACAAATGCTCCCACAGATTCAGAACTTTATTCTTTATACTTCATTGTATGTAGAAATAAAGTGCTATTGCCTCATAAAATGCTATTTGTAGAGTAGCCGTTGAGACCCTAAAACTCGCCCCCACGTGAACTAACTACGACCTTGAGGCCATAAGCACTGAGCCCCCACACTTGTTGAAATTGCCCTGGAGGGCTGCAAGAGAAGGGAATTTTACAAATGGGTGTAAATACAGTGCGTTTGGCTCCAAATAATTTAAAGTTTGTCTCTGTCCTTTTACCATTAGCTAGCCCTGTGAGGTAAAAAAGGAACTTTGGATTTCTGATTAATTTATTCAGCTATGTAAACACTGCCTAAAAAAGGGTCTAACTTAAAACTGGCCAGACCTTATCTTCAGTTTGCCGCTGTAGCTGCTTTTCACTCACAGGCTTGAGAACTCGCTCTGTGACTTTGTTAGGTCCGTTTTCTGTGAGCTCCTCTGGCTTTTGACTTGGCGGCGTTGACCATCCGGATGATTTTTTCCTTATTTCACCAAAAATGCTACAGAAATGCTCACCCTAGAAGAGCACGCTCTCCTGAGTAATTTAAACTGTCTGTGATAGAAAGTAGTCTTCTTATAAATAAGTTAGAAACAGAGTCAGTCCTCATCTTCTGTAGCTCTGCACAAGCATTGTGACGTTGCATTTTTAGTGATTTTATTAACATCATTCTCAAAATGTTTAAAATATTCAAGTGGGTTCAGTTTTCAAAGTGAAGCATTACAGCTCTTCATAGAAAAACAGTTTAGAGTGAGACACAACTTTTATTTTACCTCTTTATTAGCTTCTAATTAAATAAAAACCAGCAACAAAAATTAAAATCTAAATCACAAAAGTAATTATCCAGTGTATTTCAAGTGCATTTTTCAAATATATAATTCAGATATTCAAGCGTTATTATATACGCTGAATTCAAATTTCTTTGAATATATTTAAATAACATTTCAAGTATACTTATGGAATGTTAGAAATAGAACAAGCAATATATTTGAAACAAAATGTAAACTTTTTAAAGTTCAGACACTTTCAAAGACAGATAAAAGTACCAGGAGGAAATCTACCTTTAAATGGTATCTTTGTTAGTGGAAAACGTCTGGAAGTATCCAAAATGGCCATTTAACTTCTGTTCACCAAATCACAAAACACCAACATCCACACTTCAAAGACAACGGGAGATCACAATATTTGTTACACATCAAAATATACACCACACTCTCCTTCAGAGGGCAGATCCCCGCGTGTTTACTCACGGACGGGCGCACCTGAACCACCGGGCTGCTCCGCTCCGCTGCTGGTCAGCAGCCTTGCCGCGGTCCTGCCTTGGGGCCGGGCTGCCTTCCCCGGGTCACGGCGCACTATTCAGGGAGCTAGGAAACCCTCGGTGAGGAGGTCTCGAATGCTCGTGGGTCGGGGCTCTCCCTCATATGCTCCCCCTCTGGTTTCTGTCCCCTTGGAGGGGTGGCCGAGGTGGCTGCCTGCGCCTCGGTCCTTCCTGCTCTGGATGGGGGAGACGGTCTGGCGGTCAAGCGGGTAGTAGAGGGGATCAGGCAGCGAGCGTCCACTGGATGCGGACTCCTCGGGCAGGGCCCTCGCGGTCCGGCTGCCGGTCGCGCTGCCCTCTAAAGTTTTTCCAAACTTTTGGGGTTGGTGAGGATCTCTCTGGCCAGCCGCCACGTCTGCTTGGCGGCGTTCTCCAGCGCCGAGTGCGGCTTGCCCTGGAACAGGTCGAGGTTGGGGAGGAAGTAGTGGGGGCACCGCCGGCACTGCAGGCAGGAGATGAGTTGCAGCAAAATGCCGTTGAGCCGGTCGCCCAGGCAGGACTCGTCCCAGTCCGACTCCCGGGGGTGCTTCTCGCACTCGTAGGAGACCAGAGTCTTCATGTGGTAGTTGTTGAGGGGCTGGCCGGGCAGCTCCAGGTGCCGGTCCCGCAGGGTCTTGAGGATGGAGAGGCATTTCTTCCGGCAGCCGCCCATCTGCAGGCGGTTCTCGGCCTCGGCGAACTGCAGCACCCAGGCGTCACTCTCGGCCGAGCTCTGCTTGCCGGCCAGGGAGTGGCACTCCTTGGACAAGAGGTTGAACCCTTCCGCTTTGACCTCCGCCACCCGGTTGGGCCCCGGCCAGGGGATGTGGGGAAGCGGCCAGTGGGCCGCGCTCCGCGGCCAGATCCCCGTGCACTTGAACGCCGGCGTGATCTGCACCACGTACCGATCCCGGATCCGCAGTTTCACTTCGCTCGTGTCTGCCACCATCTTTACCACGTCCCTGTAGCTGCATTTGTCCACCGCCTGAGCCACCAGCGTCTGGAACCGGGACCGGATCTTGCGAGCAGAGAGGTAGCCGGAGGCGGTGATGAATTCCACCCACAGGGACATGCTCCTCTTGCGCCCGTCGCTCAGCTTCAGCACCGCGCAGCCAGGCAGCGAGCCGTCATCCACAAAGTTGAACACCCCCATTTGGTTCAGGTAAAGCACCACCTCGAACTCGGTGGGCGAGATGACCTCCAGGCCCTCGTAGCGGTTGTCCATCTCGTTGAGGGAGCTGATGAAGCGGGGCTCCTGCACCTCCACTTCCTTGAGCACGTCGGACACGACTTTGCAGACTTCGCGGATGGTCTTGGCGATGGCAGCCTTCCTGGCCTGGCATTTCTCGTTGTAGTACTTGTTCAGGTGGTACACCAGCTTGGCCTGGGCCGCGATCATGTTGGGGCAGAGATCCGGATTGTACACCGGAGTCTCGCAGTAGGCTGTGGGATCCAACGCGGCTGCTAGAGCGGGAGCCAACTTCGTGCAGAAACGGCCCGGCGCCCGCAGCGTCTCCGAAGCGGTCCTGGCGCGCCGCCGCGGGGGTCGGAGCGGCCGAGGTCCCCTCCCGGCGTCTGGGCTCCCAGCCGCTCTTAAAGCGGAACCCCGCTCTCCCCGCCCTCTCTCTGCCTCTCCTCTTCCTCCTTGCAGAGAATCCTGGTGGAGAGGAAGGCGTGCAGAGATCCTTCTCAGCTATAAAAACAAAAGTTGCGCCGGTACCCAGCAAAGCTCTTCCAGGAGTCCCAACAAGCACCCCCTGCCGTGTTTATTTACGCTTTCCGGGAGTCATCGCGCGTGCAGGGCCGGGACTCAGGCGGAGGGGAGCGGCCGAGTGTGTGCCGGGGTGCGAGTGCATGTGGATGTGTCAGGAGAAGCTGCTGTCGGGTTGTCTCGGAGCCCAGATGCACTCGTGTGGAAATTATAAAGGCAGGGCCAGGCAGGCTGGCGGCCAATCGCCACTGGGCTCGTCACGACAGCCTCCTTCAGCTCCGGCCCGGCTAATTAATCCCCCTCCAGGAGAGAGGCACGGGAACCGAGGTAGGAGGCTGCTGCCGGCAGGAGCCCACGCAGGCCACCTAGACAGTTTTGGAAATCAAGAGGGATCGCTCAGCTCTGGTTCTACTTGAAGCATATTGACGTTCTGAAAAGACTTGGCAAGGCGGTTCTCCTCCGCACTGAAAACCCAGCTTGCCTTTTTACCGCCGAGCTGCGAGCACAGGTGTACATTGGAATGGTCAGCCATCAGTTAGGGAACTAGATGGGGTTTTCTGAACCAAAAGTCGTTCACTCGCATTTAGAGGAAGATCAGTAAGGTCTGTCAACCCTCGGCGTCTTTTGCAATGCAGGTCGGAAGTTTGCTCTTTCATGCATAGGCAAGTTGGCTTTCTGGACGCTCCTATATGTTAGGATGATATTTTAAAAAATATATTAGGTGTTGTTTTCATTCTGTTTGTTCCTCATTTGCAGTTGTTGAGAGGAATCTAAAAATTATTGCTAAGTGTGTTCGATGTTGTCTACCCCAGTTTAAGTGGGGATGTTAAGAAACAATGTTTAGTGAACCCCTCCCCCATCCGCAGTCTTTGTGCAGTCTTTGTGCAGCGGCAGGCGCACCCAGCATCACACGTGGGACGTGAAGTTCTGTGCGCTCGCAGGAATACTTGAAAACTCCGTTATCTCCGTGAAGGGGAGATGTTAACGGGCATTCGCAGTGAGCTGTATTTCAGTATTTGAAGGTCAAGGACGGTCATCGACATGAGACCCGCTGGTAGACGGCTGTCCTGAAAACGTGCAGCTTTGGGCGCCCTGGCTAGTCTGCGGTCCGATTAAGGATGCAGCTCCCCCTTAAGTACCTTAGCGGTGGCCTGACAGCAGACTCGCGGCTTCATGTGAGTCTGTGTGATCTGATGATGGGAAAACGGTTAAGATTGTAAAAGAAAATTAATTTGCAGCCATCCAGGTTTTTTAAAATTAAATAGCATTTTGGGGGATATTAGAAAGAAATCAACATTTCTAAATCTGGAACCTGGAAACAGGAGGGGGACAGCGACTTGTGTAGAGCCTTTGGGGAGGGTGCCAGTTGTGTCCTCGTGCGCAGGGAAGAACTGCTCCTTGAGGGTGTGCCGGCTTGTGCAGCCCCCAAGTTTTCACGGCCCACCCTTCGTTTAGGTGTGGTCGCTTCCCCGGGGAGCGTGTTTCCAGCCAAGCCGTCCAGCCCCTGGGAACAGGTCTGTAGGCACTTTCCTTTCACAGCCCCTCTCAACAAGACCTTGTGCAGGGCCCCCCGTTTTTGCTCCAGCTTGACTGGGGGGAGTGGCGGCGCACTGTACAGCGTCACACAGCCACCCGTTCTTGACTCTCGTCATCGGAGAGCGGTAGAGTGTGGTCTAGCTGCAAACAGTACGTTCGATTGGGGGCTGACGGCATGGATCAGCTCTGTTCCCGAGAACCATCACCCCCGCGGGGGCAGGGCTGGGCACACCCGAGCAGCCCCTCCTGGCTGTGCCGGCGTCGCGGGTGAATGCACCGCTACCTTCTGGCAGTTGGGAGAGGGAGCAAATCTGAACGGGAGGCCCGCGGCCACTGAGCTGAAGATGTGCCTTAGTCTCTGGGGAGAAGCCCCGCCGTCCTTCAGGCGGCGCAGGTCCCGGCTACTCCCCGCTGGCCCCTCTCTCGCTGCTCCGCACTCGCCGGCCGGCCTAGCCTCCGTCTGCGCCCTGTCCCGTAGGCTTTAGTTCTGCCAGCGGCCATTTGAAAGCCTCACTGGGTGTGCGGGTTTCTCTGCGTCCGCTGAAGGCCACGGGCTCTGCCCACGCACCGCTCAGCCCCGGGCCCACGTGTGCTCGAAGCCAAGCGGCGCTTTCTGGTTCCCCAGCGCGCTCCCCCTGATCAGGCCAGAGTTTCTTGGCCGAGCGCTCACCCCTCGATTTCCCGGGCCACCTGCAAGTACCCCAGTTATCGAGGACAGGACGCAGCATGGGACGCGGAGGCCCCGGGGCCGTTCTGGGGACTGTGGCGCGGCTGTCCGGGAGGGTCTAACGCCAAGGACCGAGGGGCACCGGGCCGGCCTCGCTGGAGCCAGGCGCGCAGGTGGCTCATCTTCAGGGCTCACTGTGCGGCTTAATTGGGTTAAAGCGAAGCTAAACACCCAAGCACTTTGTGCAAACTAATTGGTGTAACCGGGGCCTTTTCACTAACGATTTGCACTTTGAAGGAGAAAAATGGATATGGTGAGAAAAGAACTAAGAAGCTCGTTAGCCCTCCTGTGTTCCAGGGAAGTGAAGTCATTCCATTTCAAGGACTCTGGGCGTGCTGACGAGCGGCTTCCCGGGCACCCACCCCCCAGGGCGCTGGCAGTGATTTACATAACACAGGGCCCCTCCGCCGCTGTTGTCACTGCGCGCAAACCGGGCGCCGGGATCACACTCCAGTGCAAGAGCTGCTCGTCGCTGCGACCCGCGATTTTCTGTTACCCCGAACACGTGAGGTGAATTGCTTTCTGCAGCTGAACCTTTCCCGCGATCTCAGACACCTCTCAGCTGCTGAAGGGAACACCGAGCTCTTCTGAACACTGTGTCTTCCCTCCCTTCTCTTTTATTGAAGTAACTTACGGAGAGGAACTTACATGGTCTAGTTTTTGTAGAATTTCATCTTTTTCAACCACAGATTTAGAGATAGACTTGTTTTGTGGGAGGAACCGAACTACTGTGTAGTCAAACATTTTTTGAAATATCATTTGACCTATTGAACTAATTATTTCACGTGATTATGTAATACATGGAGATAGCTTAGTCAGTTTATTTACAGAGGGGAAAACTTGGTAAAACAACTCGAATGACACCAGTCTTCCTTGCGTCATTTTTCTGCAGTGGACATAATTTTAAGCGTAAAAGCCTGTGTGCGTCCCATCCTTAGGATGTAAGTGTTCATTGTTTGTTCTCATGGGTGTGCTGTGCGGCCTGTTTGACGTGGGCTGATAATAGAATGGCCATTGGAGAAAACTGACCTGGTTGAGGGGAAACACCGTGGGTCTCACCCTTCAGTGATGGTGTGAGAGGCTCACACTTGACAGGCATTTGCAATTCCAAGGTCTAACCCAACTTGACTTTTTCATGTCATTTCCTCAGTTTAGGCAGCCTTGATTTAGAAGGTAGGTACCATTTAGGGGGAAAAATCCAAACACTTCACAAGCTCGCCATTGTCCTAAGTTTTATGTATTGGTGAATATAAAACAACTGAATACTGCGATTTTTAACACGCCAAAGCATTCAAAAGAACAACAGCAAAATATTTTTCCCAACCTGCTCTTTCCCTAGGTGATTGATCCCGTTGTGTAAACCTGCTCACGGGATGGGCTCCACAAGTAATGCATGAACAGTCCACCTTTTAGGTTTAAAGGAAAGGTCTGCTATGTTGAGAAATGTAGGAATGCAAGGTTTCTGTTTGAAAGAAAATGCTAATTCAAATTTGAATTACATGTTCATAAATTTCAGCAATTGTGACCTTTCATCTGGAAAAATGTATCAGTTAGAGGCTGTGCTGTGTACACATGTTAAATGCTCACAAAGATACGTTTTGTGTTTTTTCATTATCTGCTGGCTGCTGTTCTGTTCACAAATATTCATGAATTTAAAGTTTTATTTTTTAATATGTGCTTATTACACTGGGGAGATAAAAAGAATATGAAGTTGAGTTTATTGAATTATTTATCCCTTTTGCCGGAGTGGCTTTGAAGGCTCATTGTAAGCATCTGATCTCTACCCCTCCTTCTTCTTTACAATGCACTCAGGCTATTTCATTCTGCCAGACACGATGTATTTCTTTTTTTTACACCCGAGAAATTAAAGACAGATATTTGTGCAGGGTTTTCTTTATGTGTCACATTAAATAAAGTGAAGTCGAGGGGGTTTTCCTGGTAATCTAATTGAATGGCATCTGCCCCGTCTTCCTGTTGTGACTCCTTGTGTAATTACCACTTGAAACAAAGTAACTCGAGAGCTTCAGAAGTTTCAGGGATTCCTTAAAATAGTTACATTTCAATATCAGGTTTGTGATCAAGTCGAGGAGGGTGAAGGTCACCGCACAGTTTAGACCCCGTTTTACTTTACGTCTTCAGCCAGAGCGTCCAGAGAGCAGCGTGAGTTTTTCACAGTTGTTTCCGTAACTCTTCACTTGAGTGACCAGGGCTGCTGCCCCGGTTTTCCTCGACCTTACAGAGTGCAATCCCGTAGTCGGTTCTGAGTGGGGCTGCTGTTAGCTTTCCTGCACTGTTGCTGAGTGAGCTTGGTCATTGAAGAGAAAGTGACTCTGAGATTAGAACAAGATAGAAGTGCAGTACTTTACAAGGATCATCACCGCCCTTAGGCTTGCAGGTTGGAGGGGATGCTGGACACCTGTCTGTCCAAAACCCTTCTTTCGACCGAAGAAGAGATGCAAAGCCTAGGTTAGTTAGATGGTTTCAGCCTCCTAACTTCATATAGGGTATTTTGAGTTGCATCTGTAGACTGAAAAACTTGTGGGGAAGGGGTTATCAACAAAAATGTTTCCTTAGTGCTTAAAATGAACGCCATCTAACCCTTTCCAAACAGGCGAGGATGTTGGGGCTGGTCATTCACTGATGGAAGACTGGGGAGCAAGCGTCGATTCCGCTGTTTCAGGTCTTCATCGACCTCTTAGAAAGGCAGGGTTGTCTTCCCAAACTCCAAAAGTAAATTCCTGTCGTTCGACTTCAGCGTATGTATTTTACGTGGGTGCTGCAGACGTAGCCTGGCAGGACAAGTGGGCTCATGGGGTTCTCTTGTGTATGCAAAGGGGAACTCCAGGCCTCCCTCAGCCCGCAGCGAGCCTGAGTTCGCAGACCCTGGCACGCAGGGCCGTACTGGTGGCCCTCCCAGCCCACCGGAGTTTTGTTACACAAGAAGGGACCAGTGGGGTCAGATGGGATTCGAGTCTGTTAATCGGTGCATCTGTGGTGGGTCATCCAGGACTCCACGGCTCTCCTTCCTGTCCCCACTGTGTGCGATCGAGCCACTGAAAGTGCTCGCCATGACCTTGAGACTAAAGTCTGGTCTGTAGATCATCACCTTCAAGGGGTTGCATGTCTGAAATCACCTTTGCTATTTCTGTTTTACAGTTTTGCAGCGGATTCTTCTTAATGAACAAAGCAGTTCCTCTAAACTAAGATTTACTTTTTTAATGATCAGTAACTGGAGTAATAATATAAAAGGATAATTACTCCAAATTAAAAAAAAAACTATTACCTTTTATCATGTGTATCATATGCAATAAAGTAAGTGATTTATGGAAAGAAGGAAATTAGGTCATACATAGGAACTTCCTTTATAGTTTTACATGTAGATACAGAGGCGACGCCGTCTACCTGAGACCAGATCACCTCAATAATATTTCATTTCCACCTGCGGTTATTCTCACTATTGTAATAATGTTTTATTACAACAATGTGTACCATTTCTTAAAAACACACTTCTCTGTGTAGTGATTTGTCAAAAACACCAGGTCAGAAGTCCTGGGAGGTAGTTCCCGTTGTTAGTCGGTCCGCACGTGGGCTCCTTGCATCCAAACGCCTCGCTCTGACTGCAGCATAAGCAGCGTGGGGCTGGCTGGTAAGACACTGCAGCTCCTGACAAGTTGTGCGCCTTCGACGCAGACAGCGCAGTGTTATTTATTTTCATGTGAATGTTTTTATCACTTTAAGTCAAGTTTATTCATGTATAACTTGCGTACTTGAGTGTTCTGTGTTTTTTTTCCCGTATGAATGTGCCATTTTAGGAATTCTGATAAAGTGATACAATCACACAACATTAGTCTGGTGCAGAATTATAGAATAATTCTGTTGCTACAGAAAGAGTTTTCCTCATGCCCCTGTTTGATTTTTTTAATTTGTAAATTTTATGATTCATTTATAAATGTCTAGGTGTTTTTAGTTTTCTATCGAGGAAATCTTTAGACTGTAAATGCCTTTAGTCGTCCCCCAGAATTTGTCATTTTGTCCTGCCCATAACCTCCGAGCAGTTTCACTCGGAGAGCTGCCCTGAGGTAGAGCAGAACATAAAGTGACATTTTAGGTGTCCAAGCTGTAGGGTTGCAGTTTTTGTCTCACACACAAGCTGTTTAATTGTGACACGCGTGACATTACTACTTAACAAAGGGCTCACTTTTCAGAGGAACCGCCACTGTTTGCCACGCCAGCGTGACGCACACACTAGACCCGGGAATGCGGCTCCCAGTTTACAGGCCAAAATGTGGGCGACGAGACGGGCCTTCCGTGTAAGTCGGCAACATCTGAGACATATTTGTGATGATACTAGCTTCATGTCACTAGAAAAATAAGTCTCATCTCGATATTTAAATTACAGTTTACATTTCAGAAAATTAATCCTTCCTTTGCGTGTTGGGGGACACGGCCAGGGAGTTGGTTAGAGTTAATATTAATTAATACATATACATTCTTGGAACATATGCTTCTAATTTCATACAAATATACACTGTCATTTAAATTTAGATGCTTATAAATATTCCAAACAAAGAATTCTTAAATTGTAAGCGTGCAAACATTTTTATTGATAATAATGCTCTTTTAAGTATTTTGCCTTTTTACAGCTTGGAATGGTACATCCAGTCTCCTGTTTCTTCCCCCAAGTATACAATTACTTAAATGCTTTCTGTTTTATATCTTCATATGGCAATTACAATGGAAATTTTAATGCTGTGCATGCTTACAGGCCTATTAAGAAGAAGTTATTGCTTTCCTAATAATCTTAAAGCATTTTAGGAAATGCACTCTTTATGGCTTGCAGAATAGCCTGTGTGTGCAGACTGGCAGCACGCACGAGCACACACACACGCACATGCACACACACACCTCCCCCCTCCCAGCGTTTCAGATGGTAAGAGGAGGCATCGGCCTGCGTCCGGTTTTCTGTGTTAACCGGGGGAACGGAAGCGGCACTGCTGCGGGGTCGCTGCCGCCGCCAGGATGTGCTCTCCCTCCTGCAACGTTGTCTCGTGACAACCCTTAGGGTTTCCAGTAACGCCTTGGAGACCGCAGCGCCGCGGGTTTTAAAATAGCAGTAACTGGACATTTCGGCAGTGTCTACCCAGTCACGTGTCCTGTGACACGAGTTCCGAAGGTCAGGCACTTTCCGTCGTGAGACTGAGAAGTTTAAAAACCGGGAGCTGACCTGCCCACGTAAGGAAAAGCCCACTGGCCCGGCGTTCGCCGACCGAACGCCCGTGCGCAGACAGAAGAACGCATTCCTCCGCGCAGCGGTCCGAGGTGCCATTTTGTGCGACCGAAACCTGTCTTTTAAAACAAATTGCATAACTCACTGGGGTGAAAAAAGTGGGTTCGGGAGCACTTGGGTGCTTTTGTTTTTTTCTTCCCGAGCAAACCCGGCCCGTCGTCTGCGCGGCTCTCCACGGCGCGTTAGCGGTTCCCCCCAGTGTGCGTCTGCCGGGCGCCGCTCGGCCGCGGGCATCTGCGGGCCTCGTGGTGATCGGTCCTGCAGGCAAAAGCCATATGTGTTTAAGTAAAAAAAAATCCCTTTATTTCATTTGCTGTTTTAACTGGATGGATAACTTTTGTGCCTGAAGACAGAGGAGGAAGAAATACAGAAATAATTAATTGCCTCTATTCTCGCGGCAGCTCCATTTCCCCTCCAATATGGAATGCTTGTCAGCTTTCCTGATAAATGACTGCATGTATTTGCATAGATTTTACATTAACACAAAAATTAGTTTTATTTGTGGAAAACTAGTTTACATAATAATGTAAAGCCGAGCGTTATTGATTACGTTTCCAAGCATTGATGATTTTTAAAGGGAGTGTCGATTCTTACTTTTAAAAATCTGTTCAACCTATTTCTCAATTTCAACTTTTTCCTTTTTTTGCTTTAGATAGCTTTGCGTGAACAAGACAAGCATATTTATAAAATTTTAAAGTTTTAAAAATTATTTTCCGGATGTGTTCACGTTCAAAGGTTCTGATGTTAAACTTACGGCGTCGAATATTGCACAGCGCCCCTCAATTGTAGACGCCTCATCTGTGCGAACTATGTAGATTTCATGTTCATGTTGTTAAAAGGACAGACATTAGACCGCGACCTTGTTCACAGCCACATCTAAAGTACGTCTGAGAACTCGCCTCTCCATCTTCAACCTGTTTTCTTGAGTGTACCTAATCAGCGGATCATCCTAATCCAGGCTGGAAAAAGTACCCCTCCCCCGGCACCGCGTGGGTGCTGGGAGCGCCCCTCCCTCTGCGGCAGCCCGAGATGCTCGTTCAGGATGCACTCTGGCTGCACTCCGGCATCTGGCTGTCTGGAGGCGACCTGCTAATTACGAGCTATCATTGTCTCTTCCGTGTTAGGGAGAATTCAGATGTGTTCACTGCTGCTGGTTCCATCCCAATCCTTTCATAAAACGTACTCGGTCCTCAAGAAACCTACTACACCCAATGGCAGCCTGACCCAAAGTGTCTGCACTTCTGGCTGGGGGACACCCGGGGTGCCTGCTGTCACAGCCCAGCTAATGATGACAAATATGCGCTCCCTGCAGACTGCAGAGCACAGGCCGCCGAGCCAGGCGCCCAGACCACCTCTCTTCCGAGGTATCTTAGCCTTTCACACTCACTTCGGGATGCGGGGTGGGCCGCCGTCATCTCAAATGAAACCCATCACTTTTTCTAATTTTCCAATTTTTGTGTGTTCTACAGTGCTTTACACTTTAAGGCTGTAATATTCTTACATGAGAAACTCTAGGTAACAGATAGTTCACAGCCACGCTAGAGTGTGTTTCTGAGCTCTGAGTATAACTCAGGTAGTGTGAATTACTGAGAAAATTGTCCAGATTGTTTAGGCCAGAAAAGGGACTGCTGAAATCTGCGGGGGGAGGGTGGATCTTTTCTTTCCCTTCAGTTGAATGGTAAACCTCTCTTGTGCTGTGTGGTAGGCCCAGCCTGTCCCAAATAAATGGTTCTAGACATTATTTCTTTAAAACTCTGGATTATTCCAAAGTAACTTAGAGAATATTTGTTGTAATTGATTGTTTTCTTTGTTGTCAAACTTGAGCTTTTGTTTTAAGTTGTTAATTTATTCCATAGAAACTTGTTTTTGTGTTGTAAGACATATGCCTACACAGATTATTCAAAATAAAAATGAACACCGTTAACAAATGCATACTATTAACCATAATGTGATGTGGGGAGAGGGGATACATCGCCTATTAAATGAGGTGATATACACTTTACAACTGCGATGTTAGTTTCAATTTACTAAAGACTGTCACACACATTAATACATCTGATACTGAAAGTAATTTTTTGAGTTGAGAGAAATGGGTGATAAAAAATAGAGACAACTGGCCTGGCAGGTGTGGCTGGCTCAGTGGGTTGGGGTGTAGCCCCGTAAACAGAAGGGTCACAGGTCGGTCCCTGCTTGGGGCACCGCTGAGAGGCAGTGGATCCCCATCTGATCGATGTCGCTCTCCCTCCCTTCCCCTCTCTCTAAAATCGATAAGCATGTCCTGGGGTGAGGATAAAAAAGGAAAGAATGGGGACAATTACTCAATGAGTATTTAATCTCTCTTACTCTTCACAACAGATACTAGTTCCCATTAACAAATAGGCTGAGATTTAGGGAGGTTAATTGTCCTAACAAGGGTCACACTGGCCATTGCAGAACCAGGCCTGTCTGCCTTCAGCTGCTCTTTAGCGTCACAGTACCTGGGCCCGTAGTGTGCACGTGCATGTGTGTGCATGTGTGATTTCATGCATGCGTGTGTGTGTGTGTGTCCTGTCTGTGCCTGGGTGTAGCTTTGCGTGTCTGCTTCTGGGACATCAGTGTTATATTCTGAAAAGAAACTCCAGGCTCACATTTACACCAAGAATACGGTTGTTTGATGAGCTAGAAAGGTCAAGTTCTTTATAGGAGGCTTTTAATGGACACAGGAGGGGAAACTGGAAACTATATATGTACTGCTGAGTGAATATCAAGTTGAACTAATTCACCTAGAACCACTTCATTGCAAAGCCTAAGATTACCAGGACACACCGTTATCAAATGGTGAAGAGAAACACTTACTTCAGCAGTCACTTGAGTAAAGTATCTTTGTACTTGTCTATTACAGTATTTCGTAGTATACTTTCTTTTGTACTATTCTCTTATACATGTAAGTTTACTCTGTGACCTTTCAGTTGAAGACACATGGAAATCTCCCTTTTTATCACGAATTTGAATAGGGTTATTTCCAAGAAAGCTGTGTGCGGGCCAGCTGTTTCTACTCCCCGCTAGCTGTCTCCTTGGCAGAGACACCACGCGGGATTTTTCCTGACTGCGGTGCATCTGACTGCCGCAAATGTTCTCTCTGTGCGCTGGAATCTCATAACTATACTTGCAATTACTGATCAGTACTAATACTTAATACTTGTAGCTAGTCCACTGTGTATACAAATATATGGAATGTACAGTGAACATCATATTACGATGTATCATGCAATCGGGGGGGGAACACAGCCCCCCACCATAGTCTGAACCTCCACCACCCTGCCGTCACTGAGGGTGGGCGCCCACCCACACCCACCCACACCCACCACCACCCACCACCACCAGTGAGAAGTTCACTGACTGCTCAGAGGGCTGCTGGCACTTGCAGACGGCCCTCACTGTGAGGAAGCCCCTCCTCACCTCGAACCCAAAGCTTTCTCCTTGAAAGTCTCACCCTCTTGTGCCTGTTTTTCCTTCTGTCTTGTCCTGCGCTCTTTACAGAAATCAGTCCTTTAAATTGAAAACATCTAAGAGGTCCTGGGCTCTCGGCCATGACACCTAGAGCAGATCCCAAGTCCCCTCCCATTCAGGACCCACTCTATGTCATTTTCTCCAAGGGTGGGGCCTGGAATTTGTTACTCCCAGAATGGGCCAGTGAGCACCAAGTAGAGGGGCCTCCCTTAGGTGGGACGTGGCCATACTAGCATTGGGGGTGGCCCCATGACCCACTAATAAATGCTGGGCTGCGTGTCAACAAACCACACGAATCTTCTCTGTTTAAAAATGTGTTACTGGGGTCCTAAGTACGTGACTTTCTCCAACTTATTTTAGAGTGCTAGTTTTACCTACTTTTCCAGGGTTTGATTTATAATAACTGGTTATATATTGCTTTGAATATGAACTAGCAAGCATAATAGTTTTTTCTTAAAAGGTGCCATAGGCTGCCTATAGCACATCCATAGTAAACGGTTTGACTAGAACAGATTCGCTGTTTTTGCTCAGCCTGGGTACACGAAGACGCTGGTCCACTCAGCAAGGTCTCTCGGTGGATCGAATTTGCTAGGTATTGCACGGCCTTTCCAGTTTCTTTCCCTGCCCTTCAAATACTAGTTTTCACAGCTCTATCAATTCTATAAACCAATACCCTCCATTAAGTGAGAAGAAGATACTTTCTTTATTTTACATACTTATCAATTTTGCTTTGTCAGTAGTTTTTTGTTTGTTTGCTTGTTTTTTGCCTACAAATGGAATCTACAGGTTTCCCATATCTTTGAACAATGCACAGAAAAACTAATGACAAATCTGGATGTAAATAAGTGTGGTCCTAGTTTTACAGTATTGCTGGAGTAACTTTCGTACTGATTCATTCGTATTTCTACTTTTTGACGGGGACATTAATTACTGAATGCTTTAGCATGAGGGGAGGTAAATGCTTTTGAAAAGTGCTGTGTTCAATAAAGTTGAAGCTACGGGAGCCTTGCAGATCAGAACACAGTCT
The DNA here is from genome assembly GCA_007922815.1 of Macrotus californicus. Taxonomy (NCBI): domain Eukaryota; kingdom Metazoa; phylum Chordata; class Mammalia; order Chiroptera; family Phyllostomidae; genus Macrotus; species Macrotus californicus. The sequence goes on along the minus strand of VMDR010003047.1, from coordinate 19,642 downwards.
GCTCTGTTGTTTTCCTCGGAAGCACTGCGTAGAACTGGGCGTGCAGTGACCCAGAGGGAGTGCAGGGAAGCCCAGCTCGGTAGCGGGCACGCTGGTGGCAAACACCTCCATCCGGGAGACTGCGTGGGCAAAGGTGACTAGCAGGAGCTGAGTCATTGTTAAAGCACCGAGTGCATTTCTGGTATTTTACTGTGAATTGTGGGAAGAAGCACACTTCCTACCTTTTTGGTGTGTTACTTATTCTAAAGCCTTAGGCACATGTTTTCATTGCCGCGTCTTCTGTCCTCAAAAAGAATGTTTCATTAGTACTGTGTTCACCACGGCCGTGACATCTAGGTGACGGGACACAAAGGCAGCTGGCCCAGCGATGGCTTTCTTGCAGCCTGGGTCTTGAATGGGGAATGAGGAGGGCCCTGGGCTGGTACAAAAGGACCGTTCTCAAGCACCGCGCCGCTCCATCTGTCCCGTCGGGTGGCTCGTGCAATAAGAGGTGTTATCACATGAATCTAAATGCAGTTGTTTGATGAACTCTTTCTGCGTGTCGGGAAGTCGATACATTGGCTGCTCTATTGTACGTCGGTCCCAGCTGACCCACGTGCATCCTGCTGAGCGTGTTTGGGGGATAATGAGGTCCCATGAAGCCGGAACGCCACTCATTTTCTGAGTGATGTATTCATGTGCTGCGGCCTGGCTCCAAAGGGTTCTCCATCTCATAAGCTAGGATGCTTACTTTTTCCTAGTGGTGTGTTGATACGGCTCCTCTGTTTTTATGTTTGTTTGATGGGTATTAAAAATAAATTAGGTGTTCGAAATGCTGCAAAATATGTTTTGAAGTAAAAGTTTATATTCTGTGTTCGGGCCCTGGGTTGAGGGGAATGCCAGTCCTTTGCTGTCTTTCTTTCTGGTTGATCATCTCAAAGTGTGTGGTTGGCACTGGCAGAGAAGTAATGGGGTAGAAACCCCTCAGTTAGAAAAGACTTAAAAAATGTAGCTCTGGGAAATAAAACTGACAAGGAAAATATTTGAAAATTATTAACGGAAGATTCCTGTCTCTGAATTAGGTTTCCCAGAGAAACGAGAATTTTTTTTTTTTTACATCCGATGAGGAGGCTCCTGTTTGCAGGCTGCTCTGTGCTGAGCAGGACACTCCTGTCCCTGCCCTCGCTGAGCACTCGGGCCGCCCAGGGGCCTGTGACACTTTCTGCCCTGTCAGCTGGCCCCCCCTCTGGCAAGGGCTGTTTCAGGGAGTGGCACTCCTGTTGCGCAGTTAGCGTCTGGTGGCTTCCGGGGGCCTGGGAGAAGGAGGCCCGGCTGAGGCAGGGTCCTGAAGTCACTGAGGGTGGGCAGTTTCGTGACCTAGGTCCTGTTTGGTCTCCTGTTGCACAGAAACTACAGCGGACTCCGTGGAGAACTGTGACTCCGCCTGTTGCTCTCGGAGTTTATAGTCACCATTCTCTAGAACATGGAGAACAAAGACCTTCGGGGCCAGTGAGGGGCGCCAGCCGCACCGCCCTGGCAGGGGCCTCGGAACTCGTTGGAGAGCCTCATGTCCCATCACGAGACATTTAATGTCCCGTCTGAAAAACTCCAGCCTTAACTTACATCCTGACCTAGTGCATGACTCTGCCTCTTAGTTTGCCCTGCATGGAAGTCGGCCAGACTCCACGCTGATGCGTCCTCGACCCCAGGAGGAAAAGTTGCAGGGCCTCGTCACTGCTTCAGGAGCAGCTCTTGTTTTGTTGTGTAAGTTTCGCATTTTTAAAGTGACAAAGAATGAACCAGCGCAGTTAGCTCGATTTGAATTGTGATGACGTGCTAGGCGCTCGATCTCCGTTACCGCACCTTCGGTCTCCGAGCGGCACCGGGAGGCAGAGGCGCCGTGGGGTTGTTGCGGTGCCCCAGCTCAGGGACGTCCTGTCACCGCTCCGAGGTGACAAAGCCAGGAGTCCGCAGAGCTGACGCAGGTCAGCCAGCCCTTCGGAATCCAGATTCCAGAGCTCACTCTCTTAGTGGTGACACGAAACGTGTCCCAAGTTTGTTATCTCACCTGTGGGGCAGGGATAATAGTGTCTGCCACCTAGGGTGGGCGCATGCATCGGGTGACCAGATACACAAAGGAGCTTAGAGTGTTTCTCGTCCAAGCCCACACAGCAGCTACAGAGCAGGAATCAGGCCCCACCTGTTCCGTCTCTGGGCCCCTCATCCAGTCCATCATCGTGCACGGGTGACTCTCTGTTCAATGAGCAGCTACGTGATTGTCAGCAACCCTCCCCCTCACACCCCCGTGGAAGATTGGATCAGTCTGGCCCAGTGTCCCACCAGCACCGAGCCGACACTCAGGGGTGAGTGAGTGGATGATTATTCGTCCTGTGCTTTCCACTAAAATGCAGTCATGAGTCCCAGGTCTCTATCTGCAGCCAGGACCCTTCCCCTCAACGTCAGACTCGGTACCCAGCTGCCTCCCCTACAGCATCTTGCATATGCAAGGCGCACAGCAGACAGCCCATCCCAACTGAGCATGGCTCTTCAAGGACCCCAGACTGACCCTCCCGCCCTCAGCAGGGCTTCTGTGCTGGGCCGCTGCTCTCTGGTCACTCAGGCCACCCTCAGCTCCCCTGTTGCCCCCGCACCCCGCACCCACCACCTCAGCAGACCCTCCTGCCCCCGGCCCACCCCCCCCAGCATCAACCGCGGTCTTGGTCTGGCCACCATCATCTCTTAGGTGCACTGCTGACATAAGGGGGACACCCTGGCTCCCTTCCTTGTCCCCTTCCACTCTTTGCTCAGCATAGCAGGCAGGCAGGCAGGTTGGTGGGAAAGAAAAGATCATGCCACCCTCAAGTTCAGAACTCCCCAGTGGCTTCCCCTCCCAGCACAAAAGTCTGAGCCCGTCCACCCTCCTTCCCCCCTTTAGCCTCCTGACACCACCCACCACTGTCACGATTGCTGTGTCCTCACTGAGCACGTCATTATCACCCGTGCACTTGCTGATCCCTCAGCAGGGCACTCTGTGCTCCTGTGTCTCCGACACATTTTCCCTCCACTTTTCCATTGTTCGCCCCACTGACTCCCTCCCGCCCCTTCTTTGCCCACTTTCCCCTGCAACTTAGCGCCGTCTACCGTGCTTTTGCGGACTTACCATAACTGATGCCTCTGTCCCCTGTGTAAATGTGAGCTCTCGACGTGGGCAGAGGTTTGTCTCTTTATTGTAAATCAGTGCCTGGCGTACAGCTGTGCCCAGTGTGTACCGCAGAACGAAGAGGGTGCAGGAGGAGAGGGAAGGGGGGAGGCAGGCACGCGGGCAGGAAGGGAAGGAGGTAATGGGTGAACTCTGCCAACACTGCTCGTCATGATGCATGCTGCTGCGTGGGAAGGTTATCCAACCCCTTTGTTCACACATCGTCGCGGCCTCTTGATGCCATCTTCCTCCTTTCTGAGCCGTTCTTCTCTTGGCACATACATCAGCTCTGTGTCCCATGCTCTTCTGCAAGACCTCACGCTAAAAACTTCCTGTGTGCAGCAGGTGGTTGAGTGGGGTTTTTCCTGTGGCCCCAGAAGTGTCACCTGGGACCAGAGCTGGGAGCAAAGAGGCATCCAAAGCCTCGTCTTCTAAGGAACTGAGGACTGCTCAGGCTGGGCCATGGGACTTACGGTCCCGGGGACGCAGTACGGTGACCAACAAGGACATGAGCAAGTAGAGAATAGGGAGCATGTCAGGCGGTGAAAGGAACCCTGAAGGGCGGGTGCGACTTTCTCATTTTTTGAGGAAAGGAGAGTGGAACTCAGAAAAAGTTGCCTGACGTCCCCCAGCTGGAGCCGGGGTTCAAAGCCACTCTTGGTGACTTCAGCACCCATGCACGCTAGCTCTTAGGCTCTCTACCTCCGTTCTTTACCCTCTTTACCTCTTACATTGCTGGCTGGGGTCTCACCATTAACCCAACTCCCTCTCTTCCTTCTCCAACCCCCTGAATGTGAGTGAGCGGTTTAGCCTACTCCTGCCTGGCGGTGATCACCTCACTGTGGCTGTGTCACAGGTCTGTGCCCCCGTTCCTCCCTGGTGATGTCTTCCAAACCGGTGCCCCTGTCCCCTCTACATGTCCGTGCCTCCTTCCTCTCTCGTAGAAGTCGGAAGCCCTCCCCACGGGCTGCTGTCTCTCCTCTCTCCCCTGGTTTCCATCATTGACTGGAGCTGTTGTCCTCATGTCCAGACATGCCATCTTAGCTATCCCTGACCCCTCTCACCTTGTGCCCTTCCTCTGCCACCCTGTGCCCTGTGCCTCACCGGGGGCTGCAGATTCTCACTCTGTCCTAGGACCTTCCACATACGTTCTTGCCCCACCCGCCATCATCACCCTCGGTGGATCTTTGTCACTTTGTTCCTGTGGCCCTGTGTCTGTCTTCCCCTTCTCTGGTCCATCACAAAGAGGCCTCGGGCTTGGCCTTCCCAGGGACTACTTCTGTGCTGTTCATCTCCTGCTCGAAGGCCTTAGATTGACTCCCGCTTCCCATGGGAGGGAGGACGGCAGGGCAGGGGTGGACGGGCGGGGAGGAGCCCCTCCTGGCGTTCAAAGCGCTGGCTGTCTGGTCGCAGCAGTGTCCTTGTGTTAGCGTTTGGCGGCCATCCTTGCATTTCCTGTAGGGATTCATTTGTTCCCAAACACAATCCTTTCCCTGCCTTCTCACCTCTTCCTCTCCCCCCATCAGAGGTGTACTTCTTCCTTCAGATCAAATGTATCCTGTGATCTTCCTAATCCAAATGGTCTTTCATTCCCACTAATCTTATATATCATGTGACTTTTCTACCCTTGGTATAGTACAGATGAGTGCTATAAAAAAAAATAAAAAACCTTATTTAAAAGTGTAAATGTTTTTTGTCCCCCATATGGATTCAGAATTCCTGGATGATAACCAAAATTTTACCCTTTTCTTTACCCTTACCCCCAAATGCCCAGTACAGGGCTGTGTGCATAGTAGATGATCAACACATAATTGTTGAATGATGAAACTTACCTTAGTTTTACTGTACCAGAAATGTAGGAGGGCCCTGGCCGGTGTGGCTCAGCTGGGCGATGTCCCGCCAAGTGAAAGGTCGCTGGTTCAGTCCCTGGTCAGAGCATGTGCCTGGGCTGGGGGTTCAGTCCCCAGTCGGGCCTCGTGCGGCAGGCAACTAGTTGATGTGTCTCTCCCTCTATCTCTCCCTCCCTCCCCTATCTCTAAAAATAAATAAATATAATCTTTTTAAAAACCAAGGAGGAAGATTAAGACAGGTCTAGCAATTGCAAGAAAAGCCGGTGACAGCATTTAGAGTGGCCGTTACTGCTGCAGACCGATGACGAATCACTTGGACTGACTTTGGTATGCCATGTCATCCAAGAGAGCTATAATCACATGACCTGTCACGTCCACTGGACCACCTGGCGAGGGCTCTGTTTTCTTTCCTGGTAATTATTAAAAACCAAAATGTGGTGGACGGATGGACCTCCCACCCAGCTGCCTCAGGCTGCCACTGTCGTCTTGGCGTCACAGGGCTACCCAGAGGAGCAGTTTCTGGGTCTCTTTGTGCCTTACGTCGCCACAAGTGCCCGTTCGGGACCTTCTTTTACCATCAGACAGATTCTTCCCTGAAGACCCGCACCCTCCACACAATTCAAATAAGCGTCTTCATGCGGGAAAATTTAGAGAGATTTGAAGTAATTATTTTCAGTGCTGCAATATTCATGAGTTACGAAATCTCTAGAATTCAATATGTATACAGCAGTATTTGAAAATTACAAAATTGTAATCATCCGGCTGCTGGTGGAAAACGGACGTCTTACCTTGGCGTGAACACCAGATGGTGCGGGCTTGCGCTACTCATTCGTGTTGGGCCTGTTAGAGTACAGTGGAAAGGTGCTGTGGTGCTTCCCAGAAGTCACCTCGGGACGTGGGAAACTCCACTCCTTGCAGGGGCCTCAGGCCAGAACTCCTGACACCCTTCGACGATCGGATGTTCATTTGGTGTCTCCTGTGCTCTCCGCTGTGCCTGGCGAGGCCACCCCTTCGTCCCCGGCGCTTTCAGGCTCGTGGGGCACAAACAGCTGAGCTCAGGGTGGCAGTTCAGTGGGCCATGGACTAAGGAACAGGAAAAGAGGAAGTGACTGGGGACAATGAAGGAGGGGCATGTGAACACAGTCTGAGAAAGCTTTCCGGATGAAGCCCCAGAGGGATGAACCCATTAGTCCTGTGAGCAAGTTTATGAGCGTGATGTTTTCTCTTCTAACCTCCTTTCTTCAGGGCCTTGTGCAAGCCAGGGTAGCGGGCACAGGGCTCACGGCCGGGGCCGCGACAGGGAGCTACCGGAGGGGGAGAGAAACTCGCCACAGAGTGCCGAGGTGTGCCTGGGACCACCCTGCAGTCCCTGCATGAGGGGCTGAGGGGTGGATGCTGTGCCAGTGGAGACACAGAAATACTGGAGCAGAAGTAGGTGTTCTAAAGGTGAGCAGTTTGGTTTTAACCACGGACTCTGGGTTTTTCAGGTAGAAAAGTCCAGAAGGCAGCTACATAGAGAGCTCTGAAGGTTAGGAGACAGGTCCAGGACTCGGCATAGTATTTTTCTGTGGTGAGAAGCATGGAGGGCTTGAAGGAGAGCAGGAGGTAGTCTGGGGTGAGAAACGGTGCGTGGTCACCACCCTGAGGAAGACCAAGGAGTTTCCAGGGGCGATTGGCGAATGATGTTCAAGAAGTCAGACAGAAAACCGGGAAACGGACCTGTCCTGAAGGCCAAGCACGAGAGAGTTTTAGCAGCCAGGTCGTGGGCGTCAGTCCCGCCACCACATGGAGTCCAAGGCGGATGGACAGGTCATCGTTTCTCCACGCCAGTGTCTGTGGCAGTGTGACACAGACCACAGTGGGGTGAAGGGTGAGCGGGGAACTGCGTGTGAAATGCACTTTAAGACAAGGAGATACCAAGAAATGTAAAAGGACTTTCTGCCATCGTGAAGTGATGCAGGATGGATTTTGAGAGAGATGTGTACGGATCTAGGGCGTAGAGAAGGGGACCACAGGAGAAAACTGGAAGAGAGAGGGCTAATTTTTTATGCCTGTCTCCTAGACTAACAGAAGGCGATGGTATCATTCTCTTGAGACTACAGACAGTTGAGAAATGGCTCCGTTTTCCTTGAAGGGAAACTCCTCACAGTTATCAGTATTGCTTTTGGTTCACTGTATCCACATGTAATGGTAACCGTGGGTCATGAAGGAAGGTGTGATCTAGGCCAGACAGAGGTTAGGAGTGTACCAGGACAGAGGTGTGGTGTTGCGGAAGGTGGTCACTGATGGAGATGGCAGCTTAAACGGTGGGCGGGGCAGGCAGGGCCAGGCCTCCCCTGTCTCTTGACAGCAGAGCGGTGGGACTCCAGAGTTGAGGAGGGAGCTGGTGTCTAGGCGTCAGTAGGAGTATGTGGCAACACACCGACCAAAACAAGTCCAAGATTGAGGAGGGACAGCAGAGACCTGCCATGGTGGGAACCATGGATTGGTAATGATGCTAAATTTACCTAAAGCCAGCACTGTCCCTCTCACTCAGCCTCCGGATTTGGAAGAGGGGAGGGGCTAAGTTACGGAATACACCAGAGCTGAGGATGTGTGTGCGGCGTATGGAGGAAGGGTGAGAATGTGTAAAAAGTGAGGCACTGCCGGGGTTGGACTGGGAGACCACAGGCTTCGCACAGGAGGGAAGAAAGTGTGGTCAGATGGGGGTGGGAGATGAGGGGGGCAGAGGCTGGAAGTCTGGCCGGTTCAGCACAGGCCAGTCCAGGACTCGCAGTCAGCACAGGACAGTAAAGGACCCGGAGTTGGACCTGCAGCTCACATAGACACCACACTGTGTGTCTGCACCAGCACCCTGTGCTCCACCTGGCAGCCCGGATGGGAGGGAAGAGCAGATGCAGTGAGCTTCCTAAGCAGGAGCCAGTGAGACAGTTGGAAGGTAGGAGGCAAAGCGGATCGTGCGGCAGAAGGTGGCCGCAGACAGGTAGACATGCAGCGTCGGAACACTCAGAAGTCAAGGTATTTCAAGATGAAGCTGGACTAGATTGGCTGCTTACTACACACTGCCTGTTGGATATGTGGAGGTTGAATTCTCTTCATGTGGATGGGCAGGGAAGGGAGAACCTTTGGAGCAGAAAGCCTACGAGGAATAGAACGAGGGCGTGGAGAGGACAGCGGGCTGAGCCTGCAGAACCTGCCTGGAAGGAAGCAAGTGCGTCTCCCAGGGGTGGCTGGGACGCTGGAGGCCAGAGGACGGCTCCGCAAGGCCACTTCCAGTTCAGTGCATCGAATACATTTGAGATAGTTAATAAAACAGCTTTATCCTCATCAGCAGATGATCCCAGAGTTTATTTATATTTCTATTTATTCCTGTAGCCGGGGAATCATGGGCTCCTTAAAAATACCCTGAAATGTATGAAAGTCTGTTTAGGGGTCCAGTCAACCCAGTCTTCATCCACCAGGGCAGACTTGTCACCAATGCTCCCCAAGGGCCTCGCAGGGTGTTCGGGTAGGGGCCAGTCATGTCTGCCTCGTCTGCAGTCTGCAGACCTGCCCAGGATGCTTCTCCTGTTCGTGTTTGGTCTTCGCACGGCTCCCTCTGCTCCCACAGTGGGGGAGGAAAGCCCCAGCCTGAGCATCAGTGTGCCGGGTTCGAGGGCTTGCTCTTACGCAGATGAGCTTCATGACCTTGATTAACGAGCTCATTAACCTTTCTGTTCAGTTTCCTGACCTATGTGATGAGGATGTTGGAGCAGATGATTTCTGAATTCTCTTCTTCCCATCCACTTCTAAAGTCATATGGTTTTCTGTATTTTATTAACTTTGAGATCAGCACAAAATAGCAGCAGCTTTACCTTGAGAAGTATAGGTTATCACATGTGACATATGTATTCCTGAAAAGTTAGCAGTAAATCATATTTTTATGATTTAAATTACAGTTATACTTGAGTTTATTCTTTCAAGAACCCTTACAATAAGTCTCATATAAAGTATTGTTTTATACTTTTATAATTCCTCATCATAAGAGTCTTTAATTCTTCATTATTGAGTGGTTACAGAGAATGAGAGTGTATCAAAAGACCAGATAAGGGGAAAGCATCAGGAAATTCTGTACCTGCGACCTTGTTCAACATTGTTAACAAGGAAGTGATGAAGACTTAGGGAAATATTCACGTCTGCCTCAAACATTGTTGGTAAGCACACAGGATATAAATTCTCTAAAAAAGAAACTTGCCTTCTGCTAAATACAAATGTATTTTGTAAGCCCTATATCAACATCTAAGAAAATAACTAAAATGTGTATAGTTTCGTTAAAAAAATAAGAGGATGTATATGTTACACCAGAAAGTACTTAGTGCAAAGGCAGGCCGTAAAGAAGGGACAGACAGAGAGCAGACATGAGACAGGAAACAGCAGGCAGCGGGGCCGGCACACACCCGGTCGGCGACGGCAGTGAAGGTGAGTGGGCCAGTAAACAGTGCAATCGGAGAGCAGAGTGGATGTTTAAGAAAGCAGCAAGCTCCAGCTGTGTGCTCTCTGTGTGCCTGGACTCCGCTTAGAGTCAGAGGCGCGGACAGGTAGAAAATGAGAGGATGGAAAGATATACCGTGCAAACAGCAATCAGAACAGAGTTGGGATGGCTGTACTGGTACCAGAAAGAATAGGCTTTTAAACTAAAAAAATCTCACTCGAGACAAAGGGAGACATTTTATAACGATACAAAAGGGTCCGTGCGTTGGGAAGATACATGTAGATATCACATACATGCAATTAGGAATGTGTACACGCCTAACAGCAAAGCCCAACACACACGAAACAAAAACTAAAAAAAGTACAGGGAGAAGCAGACAGCTCCTCAGTATTTGCAGACTTAACACCTCGCTTTTAGTGATGGGTAGACCAGACACCCCGCTTTTAGTGATGGGTAGACCAGACACCCCACTTTTAGTGATGGGTACACTAGCCAGACAGCGGGTATCAAGGGTGCGGAGGACTCGAGCAGCACCCCACCCAGACAGGCCTGGGAGACCTCTCTAGAGTGCCTCACCCCACAGCGGGACCTCTCCAGTGCACGCGTAGCGTTCTCCAGCCTAAAACACATGCCAGGCCGTTCAAAAAGCCTCCCTGAATTTAGAAGAATTTAAGTCACATGAAGAATTGTCTCTGGTACAGTGGAGTCACATTACAAATCAATCTATAGGTGATGCACACCAGAGCTGGCGAATACCTTGAATGACATCAGAATTCACAGATGACTTGGAAACCATGTCACATGATTTGAAGGAACTGAGGCCGGTGCAGCCAACAGAAGAGACTACTTTGGGTGGTAAAGATGGGAGTCGGGTAGGGCATGCTAGTTTCCTGTGAAAAGCCTGCCATTTAAAATCGGGGGCATGTTTCTGTGTGATCCCCTAGGGGATGCAAGCAAGACCGACACGTGGAAGTTATAGCCCAAAATAAGGAAAGACATTCTCATAGTCCCTTCAAATGAGACCCAGGCAGTCCTTTCACACCTCGGGCCCCTTAAAATGTAGCTTTAACATCTTACGTGGGAAAGTCAAGCAATAATGCATAACCACGGCTTCCAAAGTGTTCTGTCCCAGAAAATGCCTTTTCTCAACCAGCCCAGGAGAAGCCGTGGTGCAGCCACAGCCCGGGGTACAGGTGGCCACTGTCCTCCTGGGTTTGCGCCCGGCGCTCAGGACCTGGGGGCACACACTGCCTTCTCAAGATAATGCCTCCCGCAAACCGCTGAACGCGCCCCTTTAAAAACGCGTGTGGGATTTCCTGATGCTTTGGAATTTTTCCTAACGTTATTAAGCCAGTCCTTCATGGCCTAAACTTCTAGAGAGGCCCACGATCAGCTCGCTCCATCTGCATAGCGGTCATACAAACTGGGAATTATTTACGTAGCGACTCAGGTGTCTGACGTGAGCTAGTGTACAATCTTCAGAAATGCAGGTTGTACAAAAACTGAATGTGTGAAAACCCAAGACCGTCCGCAGTGGATATTGAGTAGTGAGGGCTGCCACTCAGAGTTACAGTCAGAATCCAGCAGGGCCTTCAGGGGCCGGGGGCTGCGGCTGAGGCACTTCTGCTCTGTGTGATCTTGTGTGTGCGCACCCAAACCTGGACTGAGATGGACATCTCTACAGAAGTTAAGACACTTTCAACCGCTGTATTCCTCTTCACTAAGACAGTGGTTTCATTACCAGAGGGTAGAAATTCCAAAATGATTTTAGTAAGAAAAATGCTTTCATTCCCCATGTTCTCCCAGGATGTAGGGGCACTGTGGGAGTAGCTAGGCACCGTCCTGTCCAGTCTGGAGCTCCTTCAGCGTATCTTCCGTGGACTCACGCAGTCCCCACAGAGCTGAAGGAGCCGCCACCCAGACCGCCTGGTGTGCCGTGACGTGAGCCGGTGCATCAGGAAGGTCAGCGCAGACCGGGCGCCGCGCCTGCCAGTCATCTGCTTTCGAAATACCGGCCCCTGTTTGGGTGACACCTGGACCCTCAGAAATGAGGCGCCCCGACTGCTAGGTCGTCTCTCTCAGCGGTGGGCCTGAGGCCTAGGCTCAGGTGCCTCTAAGGGACTTGAGATTATTTCTTTACAATCTTACCTGATATTATATAACTAAACGTGTTTATGCTTTTCCATTAATTTTCCACCAAACATCTAAAGAGAGGCCTATTTAAAATGAAGTCCCCTTGAAATGAATACTTAGTTTTTGGCTCACTCAACTTTCTTTGTAAAATTAGTTCTGCGTTTTCAACTGGGATATGTGGCTTCATTTATTTGTCCTCTTTTTCCTGAGCATCTTATTTCAGGAGCAAAATGACTTAATGCTAGATTTGTAACGTAGATTTCAGCGTATTTTGGTTTGTACAAAAGCTCTGTTCTTTAAAGGTCACATACATTAAATTCCATGACAGAAGTGTGCTGGAGATGCTTAGCAGACATGCTCTTGTGCATTAAGAACTGCTGGCTTATGAAGATACTTTACTGTTTACGTGGGTTAAATACTTAACCTGCAACACCCAGTAGCGCTGGGTTGAAAAGCTTTCGTCTGCTAATCTTCTCTTTAACGTGTCCAGTGAGAACTACCCACCTGTGTCCCATGGGGTGTGGCACACAGCTGCTAGCTGCTGCTCAGCCTCCTCCTCCAGTGGCAGGTCCGCTCCCGTCCAGCACGCGGTGCGAGGAGAGCGAAGCAGGGGTCCACTGGTGCAACGCGTGGGGACAGTAGTGACACGTCACTCTTCCCCATGAAGACGTCACAATGTATTGGGCTGGCCAAAAAGTCCATTTAGTTTTTTCTGTAAAATAAAAGACACATTTTTCACTTTCACCAATAGCTTCATTGATTAGGATATTTTGAGTGTGCCGGCTGTCTCCTGTGTGGTAGAGCGCCGATTGTTCTCAGCTAATGTCTCGCTTTGACCCCTGTCAGCTTCCACTGGTCTGCGTGACCGTGGAGCACCGTCCAGCACGACACTCCCCAAACCACTCTGACACGCTCGCTCAGTCACAGCCCCTTCTCCGCACGCTGCACAAGTCTTATTTGCGTTTCGGTTGCGTTTTTACCTTTCTTGAAATAATAAAGCATAACATGCTGAAAATGTTGAGTATCTTCTTCCATCTTCAGTGATAAAATGGCTGCACAAAAATTGACCAATTTTGAAGTTTTGTTTAGACGCACACTGATACGGCAGCTGTCACGATACAATCTAACCAAATTACTTCAAATGAAGTCGACTGAGCACTACTAGAGCCATTGTTCAGAAAGACCGAGCACTTTTTGGCCACCCCGAAGTCTCTCTGGGGGACGGTTGGGCCCACATTGGGTGACGAGACGCTTTTCTCAAAGCCCGGGGAGAGCAGGGCCTACACTGAGCGTTTCTCAAACCCCCCTTCAGGGTCTTGAAGAAAAGAAGTTCAGGATTCAAAGTGCCCCAATCTCTTCGGTCAGCTGCACTTTCTCCTTGGCTGCTTGACCTAGCCAAATGTACTCAGAAAATATTTTTGCTTCGGACCTGCATTTTCATGAGAAAATCAGAATTTAAAAATGCTAAAATTCTAGTTGTCACCTAGCAACATGAAATGTTCGGATTGTGTCCGATGCAGTCACACGATGTGCGTCCTCAGGAACGGAGATGCTGTGTGCCCAGAGCTCATTGTTCCTGTCCCCTGGCATCTGAGGCCTGGCACAAGGGACACAAAGACGTGCGCTTTTAGGGTTCGCTAATGAGCCATTGATGGCCTTTTGGGGGAGACCTGTGCCTTGTGCTGTCCTTAGAGGAAGAGCGCTGAGTGCCGTTCCTGTGCCCTCACCGGCAGCTCGGAGCAGGTGCTTTCCCGCCTTGCGTTGTAAACCAAGGTAATTTCAGCCACTTGTGAAAAAGACAGCCTTGCAACAAGCAGACCGTTCTGTCTTGTCTTGTTTTTTCCTGAATGGAAAGAACACCGGATGCATCGCTCTTCACAGAGAAAGAAGCCTCAGACCTGCCTGCCTGGTCGGGGTTCCGCGTGTTTCACTGCGGTGTCAGCGCTCTGGCTCTGGCTCTGCGGTGCTGTCACGGAAAGACGCCTGGGGAGTGGGTGCTGGTGCTGACACCAGGGCCAGCAGGGACTCTGTGTTTACAGAAGCAGTAACGCGATAGGTCAAGGCTGCAGGCGCTCCCCCAGCGCTCCCGTCCACAGGCCGCCCCTCCCCCAGCCCGCTCAGCTGCTCTGTTCTCACGTGGGGAATAATAGTAGAGTAAAGCTGCTTTTCTGTCTCATTTTTCTTGCTAATTTACACATTTGAGCCATTTTTTGTTTGCTGCCCTTATTTGCTATTCCCTCTCGTCAAGGCATTGTTCTCTGCTTGCCTCGGGCCCGAGAACTAATTTGAGCTTCTCTAATTACCTCGTGCTTTACACCTGTCTGCGCACCGCGGGCCCGAGCCCCATCTCCGTGCCTAAGCCCCGCGTGTCCCTGCAGAGGAGCTGGTCCTCACACAGGCGACCCCCGGCGTCCCCCTCCAACTCCCTGTGGGAGGAACACAATGCCCCTGTTGAGATGCCCGAGCAGTGCCGCTGACCCCCCGCTCAGGAAGGACAAGTGCAGGCTGTCCTCACAGACAGTGTGTGTGAAGACATTGTTGAGCGCAGAGCCCCAGCTTTGTCCTCGATGTTGTCGTCATCGGAAAGCCATTAGGGCCCTGAGTGCTCAGCGCCCGTCGCCGGCGTGGGCTCTGCTGCTCTAATCGCAGCTTATTAAATTTGGGTCAGGCCTGCTCAGAGGAGTGCCACAATGAAGGCGCTGTTCTGGAAGTTACCTGTTTCCAACGGGCCACTGATGAGATTTTTAACTTCCATGACAGCTGCCGTTCGGGCCCAGCGCTCTGCAAAGTGCAGTGGCTGAGCAGCCTTTGTGACGCGGGCTCCTCTCCCTGCACCATCCAGGGCGTCAATCCAGTTAGAAGTTTAGCAAGGGTCCAGTTAGGGGACTCTGCACTCCACGTTTGCATCGTCAGCCGTAAGGCTGTGATGTGAGCACATGACTATGTGTCAGGGAAGAGGGGACAGACAGCAGGCTGTCACCCACCGTGCGGTGTGTCCCTCATTGGTGGAGCCTCAGCGGACATTTTCCAGCACGCTGTTTTCAGTTGTCCTTCGAGGTGGTTGCCCTGCCAGGCTGGCTGCTGGAAGGTTGTTTGGAGGTCACCAGGGTAAGCAGGGCGAGGGTGTGGGTGTGGCCCACGCCTCCCTCTCTGGCGGCCTGTTGTGATGGGGCGATGACCGGGAGGCTTGGGCTGAAACCTCTAGAGCATTCATTATTTCTGACGAGATGACAACTGTCTAGGTTAGTTCTCGCTCCTCGTGAGGTTTTCTGCTTTAAAAAAAAATAATTGTTCACTCTGTAAAATATTATCACAAGGAGTGGAAACTCATTTTCAGGGAGCAGTTTGCCAGAGGCCCACAGAGATCAGCTCTCCCTGCTGCTCACGGAAGCAGAGCCCAGGGAAGGATTTTCGGAATTCCAGTCCGCAGGGCCACTTTCTGCTTCCCTTTGTCCGCACCATCAAGTTCTATTATGTTTGTAAATGCCTCTAACTATATTATGTCACTGCAGAGAAAATGACCCATTTCCAAAAAGAAGAGACGACAAAATTCTGCTCATCAGCATTTCCATGCGTGGGTTATCCCCAGAGAGCGAGCCTGGGCCCCCACAGTGCTTTGTGCTGCTCACACAAAGTGAAGGGTTATCTAAAAATAACACTTTCATTGTTCCTTTCTTACCTCCCCAACCCATTAATAGGTACTTTAGTATCATGAGAGTTTTCATAGTTTAATCCCCTTTCAAAAGCTTTTCAGAATAAAAGCCCTAAATGGTCCTCAGTATTAACTTGATGTGACTTCTGCACAATATGGTTTAAAACCCCCAGAAGCATGTTTTTACCGCTTACCCTTTTTCACTGGGGTGGTGGGTGGAAAATACCAGCTAAATGTTTAGTGGAGCGTCTAATGGGAACCATTTCTGTTGCTTTCTAATAACATAGTTTTCCAAGTTTAAAAAAAATAGTATTGTCATGGTGATGTAATCCTTAATCTCAAGAATATTACTCTGGGTTCTTTGCTAATTTTTTCATTGTAAATGCCTCATTGATGTTGGTATTTTTCAAAGCTGTGTTTGCTGTCTGTGATTTGCTAAGAATGAAGAGCCGGCAATACAGTCAGCCTGGGAAGCACCACTCAGGCTGGACGGTGTGCCCTCGGCTGCATCTCTGCTTGTTCGGGCCACAGTGGCCCGGACACAAGAGCTTCCCGGCTGATGGCCCGCCGCACCCTGTGTGTGTGTGTGGCCGCTTTTGGAAACACACCTGCCTTTCTGCACATCGGATGTGGTGAGTGTGACACCCGCGTGTACAAAGCATTTAATCACGGACCCGCGCATCCCATGCCCAGTTCTGTCTCAGCCTTCCACATGTCGACAAAGCCTCCCGTGTGAGGGGAAAACCCATGAATTCTTTCACATGCAGATTCCCTCACTGAATTTTAGCATTCACATTTTCCAGAGGGCTGTGTGTTCCTGTACATGCAGGAGTATATACCTGTAAACGTCTTCCTGTGGTGAAAAAATTGCTTATTTTGAAAAGTATTTTCGAGTCACCTGCTGGTGCAGAGACCATGCTGGGGACACCGCAGCGAGAGCTAGAACAACGTGCCCCTGACCTCCGGGGCTGTGGCAGAGGGGGGACAGCCTAGCATCGGGTGAGCACCCAGAGCTGTGTGGGTCACGGCTGTGGGTGGCATGCGCCCTGGTGAGCAAGCTCAGGGAGGATTTTCCTGAAAAGGGATTGGGGATTGGCCCGTTGAAGACTCCTTGCTATAAAAATATTTGGTATTTATTTTCATTCCAAAGAAATGGAAACGTGTACTTAGACTTCTGACCCAATGCTTACAAACACAATGAGAATTCCGACTGATAATATAGTAAGTGAGTAAGGGAACGAGCAGAAAAAGGCATCTGAGAAGAGATAAAGAATTAATCATTTCAAAGGCAAGTTTTCGGTTTATCTCCGGCGTTGTTAATGGACGGGAAACGGCAGGTGACTTCTAGAACTGTTTCTGGCTTGTTTCCATCTTCTCCGGTGTTTTTGGTTTTCTTCTTCCACAAGGCTTATGACTCATCTACGTAGCATGTAGAGACGATGTGGGCCTTCTGTGGGGGACCAGCAGAGCCCGGCTGCCGGGCTCCGTAGCCTTCTGAGAGGCCTCTCGCCCCTTTCTCCCCCGGCACCATGCTGTCCTCTCACCTTGGTGGCTTGAAATCCGTCCAGTGTGTATATGGCACAAGGGTCTGTACCCCCGGGATTGGGAAACCCCACAGGTGAGCTGCTCGGTAGCTCCCTCGTGCCATGTCTGAGACAGCGTGCGGGGCGGGGGCCTGCAGGGAGGTGTGGGGAGAGAGCCCACGAACCCTCACAGCTCCCCCCCTCCTCTGTGGGGGCTGGCCGTGGAGAGGAGCACAGAGAAAACCAGTTCAGGGTGGCTTTTCTAGTTATTGTAAGTTTTAGGAGCACAGAAAACATATATTTAACAAAATTCCATTTCTGAGTGTATAAAATGTAGCTAGTAATATTGTTTACCTTTTGAGGTAACAATCAGTAACACCTGCTCCCCATGGATTAAATGGTGATTCCCTTTGAAAAATAATGTCTTTTGCATGTAACTGTTTTCTGGTTTCCAGTGTAATCAGAAACAATATAAATTTAAAGGTATATTGTTAGCCTACAGATTAACAACCTTTAGCAGTCTTTGTTCTCTCTGTAATAAATCAAATTTTTTCTTTCAAAACTAATACATTTATTGTTTTACTACATATAAAGGTCATACTTGCATGCTAACAAAAATTGTTATCATTTATAATACCATAATTTTTCCAAATCTGTATCCACATGTAGGTTGATACATTTTTATGTACTCATGTGGTAGCACACAGATTATTTTATAACTGTTTTCACAAAACAGTAGAATATCAACATATTTTTATATTAGTAAGTATATAGGTACATCGTTCTTTTTAGCCACTGCATAACATTTCAACGTATCAACACAATAACCAATCACCTACAGATAAATACTTTAACTTTTCTTCCCAGTAAGTCTGTAAAACTCCCTTGTACACTCACTTCCTTCTAGAGGTGCTGGTATCAAGAATTCATGTTTTGCCCCGGCCCACGTGGCGTAGTCGGTTCAGCATCATCCTGCAAGGCCAGGGGTCGCTGGTTCAATTCCCAGTCGGGGCACATGACTGGGTTGCAGGCTGATCCCTGGTTGGGGGGCGTGAGAGAGGCAACTGATCGATGTTTCTCTCCCTCTCTCTCTCCCCCTTCCTCTCTCTCTAAAAATGGATAGGTCAAATCTTATTTAAAAAAAAAAAAAAAGAATTCTTGTTTCGTTTTGTTTTTGTGGCTTTCATACGTATTACTTTCAAAACCCTGCCCCAGAAAGTCAGAACGAACACCTAAAGTAGCACATGCCGCTGCTCTTTCGTCAGCATGAGGTGTTGTTATTGTTGTTGTTATTAATTTTTGTTAACCTGATTGTCAAAATGGTTTTCATGGTACGCTTAAAGCCTTTATTTCTCCTCAATCTACAGATTGTAATCTTGAGGTTGCCCAGTAAAATGTGAATGCGCGGGTCCAACTGAAAGTGCCCTCTGAGAGAAAGGAACGAGAGCCAGTGTGAAATGTGCAGATGTTAGAGGAGGGACCAC
Organism: Macrotus californicus; assembly: GCA_007922815.1. Classification (NCBI taxonomy): domain Eukaryota; kingdom Metazoa; phylum Chordata; class Mammalia; order Chiroptera; family Phyllostomidae; genus Macrotus; species Macrotus californicus. The sequence continues at coordinate 1,351 of VMDR010003047.1, read as the reverse complement.
AGTTTTCAGTTAAAGGCCTGGGAGGGTGTGTATTATTTTATACCATAGAGGGTGGAGGCGACACACATGAACAGTCACTTACAGTTGGGCCCGGGGACAGTTCACATTCTTTATATCCATCTTGGATGCATACTCTGTTTAGAGGAACTACTGTGGCTGTGAGATCAGATTGGGAACCGTCCCAGCTGCAGACTGCGGCCAGCTGCCTGAGGTTAAAGACAACGGAACAGATAAAAGTGCTGTGCAAGCCGAGCACAGCAGGCCTGCAGCAAAATCTGCCAGGAGGCCACCAGCTTAGGACGCGCCACAGGCCTTGCAGCCTCCCTCCCACGTGACAGCAGTACCCCGCTCACCGGGCCCTAGCAGAAACTGGCTCCCAGCCTCTTACCTGCAACCTTCTGCAGCATCAGGTGTCCCTCACACTTTCTGCCCGCACCCTAATGGCCACGTAAGGACTTCCCCGTTGACACTGGAGTGGCACAGCATCCGCCTCCGGCAGACAGAGCAGAGCGCCCGTGGGGCCCACCCCCCCAGCTCCGGCCTCACCCTGATGAGTCCCACCCATTTCACCCCACTCTACTGGCACCTTCTGTTTTCCCGTGGGTAAAAATAGAATTAAAAAAACAATTCATTGATCTTTTTAATTTTCAAATAGAATGTTGCTGAGTTTTCAGTACTAAATACCAATATTACTATTCAGAACAGGCTTGCATTCGTCAGCTTTTAAAAGTCAATATACGTAAATATATGTATTATTGTAAAGACTGAAAATGGACAAAATCAGAATTCCAAACAACATTTCTAAAAGTTACTTTCCTCATGAGATGTAACCCACTGCCGTTCATACTGCAAATGCGTCTCGATAAATTCCACATTCTTATTTAAAACCATTGCTATAGCCATGTGGATCCAAATATGCAGGTGGAAACTGACTTAACAGTTTGGTTCATAACAAGATGCCTGGTAAGATTCGAGTTTAGACTTAGAAAAAGCTGACTATGTTTCCCATGGAAGGCACTTGGCCTTGGACTTCGCTGCATTATAACTGTGTGTGCAGTTCATCTGAGGCTCTAATTACAGCAAAACGACGTGTTCTCAAGTCTGAACTTTGGAAGTGGAGAACGGAAATAAGAATTTTAAACTGGAAGTATAGTCACTTCATTTTCACTGTTGCACATGGATTTTGACTTATTAACCCTTTTAACTTCTCGCTTCTAAGTAGTGTGCATGAAAACAGACTTCTTAATTGTTGTATCAGGAATACATCGGGGCCACCCTGAATCGAAGTTATAGTTTGAATTTGTGCTGGCATCTTAGGAGGCATAGCCAGAGTAGTTTTGAAGAAATAGGT
>VMDR010003046.1:49389-79022 GCA_007922815.1 Macrotus californicus | reverse complement strand
TTTAGACTCCATTGCAAACTCGCTGTGACTTTGAGTTCATGTTTAGATGAATATTTGTTGAGTGACCACCATCTACTAGTCATGGTCCTAGGGTTCCTATTCTGCTTTATGCTTTTAGTCTCAATCAATTCACTTGTAAACTAGAGATTACAGGGTCTGCCTCCTAAGACTGTTGAGAGGCAATAAGACTGCACAGTGAAGCCCTGGGGACCAAGCCTGGTATGTTGTGGGCGCTCATCCAACGTTACTGCTTCCCTCACCCACCAATGAGACCCCAGTTCTCTTGTGAGTGACCACACACGTGATCACCCAACTTGTAGAAACATCACGTTTATGCGCATCATGTGGTGGTTAAGAAAGCACAGACTCTGACCAAGCAAGATGAACCCAAAGAGGTCCACACCAAGACACATTGTAATTAAAATGGCAAAGGTTATTAAAGGCAAAGAGAAGCTTAAAAGCAGCCAGAGAAAAACAGTTATCTACAAGGGAGGTCCCCTTAGACTGCCAGCTGATTTCTCCACAGAAACATTTCAGGCCAGAGGGAACTGGCCTGAAATAAATATTCAAGATGATGAAAAACAAGGACCTACAACCAAGACCCAGCAAGGCTGTCATTTAAAACGGAAGGAGAAACAGAGAGCTTTCCAGACAAGAAAAGCAGCTCCTTACGACCAAGCCAGTATTACACGTCAAATGTCCTCTTTAAGAAGAGGGAGAAGGAGGGGGAGGGGGAGGGGAAGAAGAAAACCAGAAGAACACAGTTAAAAGGATAAAATGGCAATAAATACATGCCTGTCAATAATCACTTTACATGTAAATGGGACTAAGCAAAAACAAACAAATGACAAAACAAAAACTAACTCAGCAGTACGGTGATGACCAGAGGGAAGGTGGGGTAGGGGTGGTAGGGGACAGGGGAAAGGGAGAGGAAACGGAGGCAAAAGAAGACGACTTGGGGTGGCGAACACACAATACAGTGTACACATGCTGTATCATAGAGTTGTTCGCCTGAAACCTCTATAATTTTACTAACTAATGTCATTCCAATACATTCGACTAAAAGAACACACAGACTCTGGAATCAGGCTAGGTTCAAATTCTGCGTCTTCTATGTCCTGGCTGGGTGAGCTTGAGCGAGTTGCTTAGGTCTGATACTCAGGGCCCTGTCTTCAAACTGGGGATAACAAGAGGGTCTGTTTCATAAGGTGGTTATGAAGAGTGAATGAGTTACGATTTGAAATGTATCTTGAATAGTACTGGACATCTAAGTGCTATATAAAGGTTTGCTAGATAGAATAGAGATTATATACTTAGCCTTTCAAAATGGATCACGAGGGCCCACATCACTTTACCCTCCACACTGAGGTGAGTAAAAGGTGCTATCATTTTTAGGTCTTGGGAATTGGCCAATGCCTTTGGACCTGGGCCTAGAGGTTCAAAACTTCAATCATAAGGAAATTTTCCATGCAAAGCAATGGGCTGGTAGGGGGAGTGGGTGGGGAGGGAGGGCTCCATAATCACATTAGAATTGCAGCAAATACAAGGTTAGTGATTTCAGGCAGATTTGCTAATGAATTATTAACCTTAACACTGTGACAGTGTATCTGCCGAGTAAATCATGTTGGGCTAAATAACCCAATTTACTTATAACTAAGAAGGAAGCAGGAGACTACTCCTCAATTGTGGAAAAACAATTCCCCAGGGACCATGAAGTGTTTCACAAAGATGCTAACAGATTGCTTTCCTGTGGAGAAGAGAAATTGCCCAGCAGCAAGAAAGTTACATGGGGAGCTCGGGGACCGCAGGACACACGTGACCCAGACCCAAGGTCGGTATTCCGCTGGTTTCTCTGGTTCAGCAAACCTCCTGGCGTCTGTTCTGATTGCTCCTGCCTATGCCGGATTTGCTATTTAATATTTTTAATGGCACTTCTGCTTGGGACCACAGTCACTTGATTATAATCAGGCCGTTTCCATGCACCGGATGATAATTGAAATCCAAGAAACACCGTAAGTAAAATGTGTTTGCTTCATCAGGTTCCCCTCCCAGGATATCAATTGCCAAGTAACCACCTGGCTTCTGAGTTTTGACCTGAGTGAGTGGACATACCTCAACTTTTTCTCCTCTGTGCAGTGTATTCAGACAAGATATGCCTGTTTAATTTCATTCTGTAAGAATTTAGGATGGCCCGATGACAGGCCATTTCCTTAAGCAATAAAGGTAGTGCCCCGCCTTTCTACAAATTCTAAAGGGAAAAATACTAAAACCACACACAAAGGGGGTCATCAAGACTCAGAATTTGGAGAGCGTGGAGAAGGCGCCTGCACAGTAACTCTGACGGAAAAGGGATGGAGGAGCCAAGAGAACCAGGACATGAAAGTCTGAGGTACGAAGTGAGAAAGAGCAGGAATGCCAAAATAACCAGAAGCTTTGAAGAGCCTTTATTTTATGAACAGAGTCAGTCTGGGAGATGTGTGAGAGATCTAAGGAGTCGTCATCTTTCCCGTCTCCCACAAGACATGTTTAACTAAGGAGAGCTTAATAAAAGGGTTGTTTACAAGGGGGCAGGAGCATTTGGGGAAGCCCGCGAGGGGCAGTATGGGACCCGAGGGCTGGCCGCTGTGGGGAGGAGCCCTTCCCCTTCCGCCTGAGCCACCCAGACCCCTAGAAACAGATCATAAGTGTTTGGTATTTTTAAGATGCTAAGTTTGGGGGCAATCTGTCATAACGAAATAAATAAAATATGCTACTTCTTTCCCCTACTTTCTTACTGGTATTTTCTTTATTTCCCAAATAAATGACTTGTACTTGAATCTTTGACTGAGGTCTGTTTCCTGGGGGGAGCCCAAACCAAGAAGACGCACAAAGAAGTGAAGGCCTAAGGAGGAAGGAACTTTCTGGAAATTCTGCTCTGGGCTTGGAACACTTGATTCTGAGTCTGGAGTTCATAGCACTCCTTCCCACTGTGGGTGTCGCTGATCAGGGAATGGGTGACTGGCAGAAAGAGTGCTGGGGGCGTGAAGTCGGAGGACCCAGCATCCAGCCTGTGCTCTGCCAAGGACAGGTGCCGGGTAAAGTACCTAATACTTTAGGGACTAGCAACTGACTCACGTGTGTGCAGATTAAATGAGCTTAAAGCCAGTGACCAGGGCTTGGGAAATATGTCTTCCCCAAAATGCAAATCATCATTATGGCCCAAGTAGCCCTGGATCCTCACATTGCTAATCACAGGACCGGCCATGTGACCATCAAGGGGCACGTGACTTCAGAGCTGCCCTACCGGGCTCCCAGGTTGGATGGCTCCTGAGCATGTTCTTTCCTCTGCCTGGAATGACTGAGTGCCGAGGCTTCTGGAAAGGAGGCGAGCAAGCAGCCACCCAGCCCACTCCAACGTACGCTGCTCTCTCAAACAGAAGCATTGTGTCCCAAGGTCCTTTTAAAATAATCCTATTTTGAGATGTTTATGTACAAACCAGGGAAAGAATGGGGGTATTATGCCCGTAATGGAAAGCGCTCATAAATGAAAAGGTGCCATTTATCGTCCCTTTCCAAGGCTGCTCTGCGTGCTGCGGCAGTCGGAGCCGGGCCTGGGCACCGTTTGGCTCACTGGCTGGGTTTTTCTTGGGGTTTTGTTGGGCCTTGTCAATCAGGCTTGCTGGGGGAAGGAGCATGCTTCATGCGGAAGACTCGGAGTTTGCAGAGTTCCAGGGGATTCTCTGCAGTGCTGCTTATCTCCTTGTCTCGGGGGCCTGGCTCCTTCCAGTCGATGGAAGGTCCACTTTAGGAAAATCACTTTTTCTTTGCAATCAAGGCTTATAACATGTTTCAATGGATTCTTCACAATCACTTGAGAGCCCCTGGGGGCGGGGGTGAGGGCGGGGATGGGTTTGAGTGGAACAGATGACACACGCACATCACAAGCTACCCTCAATTACATCCCGCTGGATCTGTCACCACAAACACACCACCTGCAGGCACACCTGTCCAGCCGTCCCCATTGTTGCTGTGTGCATGTTCTAGGGAAGGCACCTTGAGGAGGGTGAGGAATGACTGTATTATTGATGGCTGACAATGTGCTAGGCACAGTGCTGAGAATATCTTCATGGTCTTATTTCATCCCCACAACAGCCCTGGGGCCAATCACCCTCATCATTTCCATTCTGCAGGTTAGAAAACCGAAGCTCAGGGAGATGAAGCTCCTTGACCAAGGTCATAGAGCTGGTAAGTACCAGATCCGGGATTCAGGCCATTGTTTCATGCTGTAAGTGTGCCTCCCAAATGATTCATTGGTTGTATTACTGGTAAGACTGCCCCTACTGCAGAAACTACTGTTATTACCCCCTCTCGGCCCCTCCCCAAACATACCAATAACGGCTGTAGAATAGACGTAAGTAGCGTGGTCACTGCTCAACATTTCCCATGCCTCCCTGGGAGGTGTGCCCCTCTCTGCCCTGGTGATGCTGGGCTTGGCCATGTGGGCTGGGTGGCATGTGGAAAGTATGCAGGCCTGGGAACCAATGGAGGCTGAAATGCCATGGATTCCGAGGTAGCTACTTCCCGCTGGGGAGCCTCAAAGAGCACTGTCTGGGGAGTCCACAGGCCAGGAGGCAATGTAGCATCACGCCTAAGACCACAGGCTCTGTAACCTACTGCCTGAGCTCAGTCCTGGCTTATCAGCTCCATGACCTTGAGTAAATTCGTTCTGCCGAGTCTCAACTGTAAAATGGGCACAATAATGGTACTTATATCATCTGGCTGGTGAGACAGTTCATGGAAAGTATTCTCTTGGTCACCTGCAGGTTTGCCAGGTGGTACCTGTGTGTGCCAATGGCCTCCTTCCTGCCTCATGCACCTGCCATTCCCTCCACCCAAAGGCGTCTCTGGCCATATGACAGTGCCACACGGGCATACAGAAGGGCCAGGGAGTTAATGTCTCGGGAGTGACTCTCTGTGAGGGGTGGGAGTTGGTGGGTAAACCTCACATTCAGTGGAACAATTCTGAAGTGTGTAACAGTTTCCAAAAGTGTGCCCAGCGAGGACCGAGCCCCAGTTGCCTTCCAAGGTGACCTATTCTTTATTGCATGTTTCATCGGCTTTCCGCCCTTCTCTGCCTCTGTTCCTCACTCTCACTCTGTGACCTGGGATCACCTCCCAAATAAACTACCTACACCCAAATCCATGATGCAGAATCTGCTTTGGGGGAACCCAACCAAGCCAGGGGTGTAGCACCAAGCTAGTTCTCAGTGAGCACTCAGCGAGCAGTACTTCCCATTGGACCGTTGCTACTTCTACCACTCCCCTGGCTTCCTGGCTCCACAGCACCCCTGTGACAGCAGGGGACATCCTGTTCTCTCTCGTGGTCTGGGCCCAGCTCTGGAGAGCAGGAGCTCTGGCTGGGAGCTAGAGGGTGGCTGGCCAAGAGCATCACCCCCTTTCTGAGTTTGGCTTCAGCATCTGACCACCAAACAATTCCCGAAATCTCAGGGAGCTCAGCCAGCATTGGCAAGAGAGCACCTTTCCTGCGGGGCACAGTGCAGGCCTGGGAGTAAGAGTCTGCTGGCTGCATGGCCTGAGAAGGTGGCTACGCCTCAGTTTCCCCCTCGGTACAATGATTAAGAGCATAGGGTTGTTGTCTTAGTTCACTCAGGTTGCTGTAACAAACCACCACAGACCAGGTGTCTGATAAATGATAGACACGCATTTCTCACAGTTCTGGAGGCTGAAAGTCCAAGGTCAGGGTGCCAGCGTGGTCGGGTTCTGGTGAGGGCCCTCTTCTGGGCCGCAGGGTGCAGACTTTTCATTGTGTCCTACGTGGTGGCGGGGTAATGGATCTCTGTGGGTGTCTCACAGGAGCACTGATCCCAGTCACGAGGGCTCTATGCCCAGGACCTGCAGGACTCCCAAAGGCCTCACCTCCTAATTCCTTCCCCTTGGGGATTAAGCTTCAACCTGTAAACTGGGGGGAGGGGCATAAACATTCAGACCACAGTGTTTGCTAAGATGATTAAAGGAGGCAATGCGTAAGAAATGTTGGGGACAGTGCCTGGCCCAGAGGGAGGACACGAAAACTGGCCAGAGATTTCCTCTAGACCAACTTCACCTTCCACTGCGTGCCCGGAAAACCGAGGCTCAGAAAGTGACTTGCTAGAACTTTGGAAGGTGTAGTCCCCCTGCCACGGGCTGCAGAGGTGGGTGACTGGGAAGGGTCAGGGAAGGACCCTGATGACAGCAAGTCTCCTTCTGGCAGAAACTTCTGGCAGCGGCAGCATCCACTGATCACATGTTTATCACATCCACCAATGTGCCCGTCACACTATGCAAAGAAGTCGGTGACACCCAGCTGGCCACCAGGCAGCTCATAGCCAGGCACCAGGCAAGTGACAATCAAATATGAAGGACGTCTCAGAAATGTGGGAGGAGCTGATTTGGAATGCTTTGGATCAAAGGTCTCTGTCCCCTCTTTTCGATAGGTAAAGAATCACATTAAGCATTAACATGTATTGATGCTTACTCTGAGGCAGGTACAATTTTAAGCAGGTGACATGAATGAGCTCAGTTGACCCTACACTGGTATGGTTCCCATGAGTATAAACTATTATTGTCATCTCCATTTTACAGGTAAGAAACCAAGTCCCAGAGAGGTCATGCAGCTGGCCCAGAGTCACACAGCTGGTAAGTGGGAGTACTGGGATTTGAACCCTGACAGTCTGGACTTAGAGTCTTTTAACTACCACCTCGCACTCAACAGTAACACAGGGGACCTGTTCCTCCAGGGGACCCTCTGGGGGATTCTTGTGCAACTTTGGTTAATGATGCTTTGGTCAGTTTTGGCCTCGTGGCTCCCTCCAGCGCTCTGATAAGTTGGCACTTCTGGTTTTGGGCTGAATTTGCTGGGAAACTCGAGTCAGTTGGATGTGCAAGGACAATTGGACAGAGCTCTGTCCTGGTTTCCCAGGGGGCCCCGTCTTAGCTCCTGGTTGTGAGGGATGTATCATCGTTTTCCAACCTACACATGGAGCATTTCAAATGTTTTCGGGGTCCCAGATTGCGGCAGACTCTGTTTGGGTGGCCTGCCAAGGTCCCTTTACTCACTCGCCTCCCAGCTGCTATGTGTGTTGGCTGCTAGTGACTCACAGCTGCCCTCTTCTTAGGGTTGGCATTTTGGCAAATAAAAATAATTTATTTTACCTGGCAACTCCACCTCTTCTCCAGTGAACTGTCTTTGATTGAGGGGAGCAGCCTACAGCCAATGTTGGATGGATAGGAGGGTCCAAATGGCTTAGCCCTGGCCACAGGATGGGGCAGTTCTGTGGTACTGTTTATGCCCCAGCGTCCCCCCCGTGCATCAGGCCGGGGCGCTCGCTGCACGACCAGAGATTGCATCCTTGCAGGGCTCTTTGCCCTCCTTTCTCCTGACAGTGTTCCCCGGGGAGCTTTTGCTCAGTGACTCACACGATCTCAGAGCCCCTGAAGAACAGGATAGAAACACTTCCTGTGGAAAGCACACATGCATTTACACACCAACCCTGGTGAGGATTTGGGGGATTAATCCTGAATGGAACTCCTCACATCACCCTATGTTCCGCAGACTTTGCCTGTCTGACCTTCTCAGAGCGGATAGCCAGTGACTGGCAGCTGCTTGGATGGGCTGAGGGTGAGCAGGAGGTCAGCCCTGCAAATTATGAGTGGGATTTTTTAGCCCATGTAATTGCCATTATTTGCGGAAAGTCTATGGGGAAATTAAAGCATGCCCAGTGAGTGGGGACTGTCAGCTGCGTGACATAAGGAATCATAGTTGAAAGGATGGGAAAGCAACACAAGTTGGATCAGGTCATCTCCCTCTTTAAAACCACTCAAAGGCCTCCCACTGCTCTCCTGATAAAGACCAAGGTCCTTGGCACTGTCTCAAGGCCCTCCACGGATGGGCCCCCCACCATGCCAGCTTCCTTAAAAACCACCCTCCCATTAGATCTCCAGGCTGCAGCCACACTGGTTTCTTTCCGACCTTCCTCACTTATTGTGTCCTTTCCTGCCTCAGGGCCTTTGCCCATGTCACCTCCGTTTTCTGGGTGACTCTTCCTGGTCTCCTTGCTCCCCTATTACTCCACTGCTTCCTTAGAGAAGCCTTTCCTGACCTCCTAGACTACGTCAACGCACTCTACTCACATTATGCAACATCTTGTATTTCTCCTTTCTGTTAGTTACCTGTTACTGTCTAATAAGTCTCTCCAAATTTAGGAGTGGAAGTAAGAAACATCTGCTGTCTCATCATTTCTGTGAGTCAGGCACATGGGACTGGCTTGGCTGAGTGCATTTGGCTCAGGAGTCTCTCATGAGGTTGTAGTCAGGCTAATGGCAAGGGCTGCAGCCACCCGAAGGCTCGGCTGGGGATGAAGACTCTGCTTCCAAGACCACTCATGTGGTTGCTGGAAGGCTGCGGTTTTTTGCTCAGTGGCCCTTGTCCTCCCCCATCCATCAGCTGCCTGAGCATCCTCACGGCATGGCAACTGGCTTCCCACCAGGCAGGGATGAGAGAGAGAGAATGTGCACCTAAAATGAGGGCCCTAGTCTTTCTTTCTTCTTTTTAATGTAGTGAATTTATCAGGGGTGACATTGGTTAATAGAATTATATGGATTTCAGGGGCACAATCATACCATACATCATCTGTATATTGTGTTGTGTGTCCACCACCCCAAGTTTAGTCTTCTCCGTCACCATTTACCCCCTTTACCCTCTCCAGCCTCTTCTCACTCCTCTTTCCTCTGGTAATCATACTCTTGTCTGTCCATGAGGTTTGTGTGTTTGTTTGTTCTGGCTTAATCCCTCCACCTGGCCCCAGCCCTTTTATAACCTAATCTCGGAAACGACATCCTGTCACTTCCATTCGTTAGAACTGGTCACTCAGTCCACCCCACACTCACAGGACGGAGAGGTAGGTTCCACCTCCTGCGGTGAGGGGTATCACAGTTTGTGGGTGCTTCACTTACGGCTGTAGTTCTACCTTTAACTTGGGAGATGACTTGGCTACACTATTGAAAGAAGAAAAGTACCTTCCCCCCCTCTTCTTACCATTATATCCCAGTGTTTAACACATGGTTACCACTGAATCCGTATTTACTTAATAAATGAATGACCTGATTATTATCTTCACCTGTATAGTTCAAGAAAAATCTCTGGCAAAGAAGCCATGATCAGTTTTTGATAGAACGTCATCGAAACTCGGGGTAGGCACAAAAATTCTAGCAGCTGGCTCTTCAATGTTCAGTTGAGGGTAAGGCATAGAGTACAGAGCCCACAATTTTTTTCTGCATTTGGCAAACATTTACTGAGCGTTTACTATGTGCTAGAGAGAGTTCCGGGAGCGAGGATGCAGAGTAATGGCTTTATAAATGAAGACATCCACGTGCTAATGCGTAAAGCAGCCCAGGGGTTTTTGAACAATCATCAAACAGGAAAGGCATAGTCACGTGTGTGAGAGGAGTCCGCAGGAGCTGTTTTGTCGGCCCAGCAAGTCACTCAAGCGAAGTGGCGCGTTTGCCTTAAATTCCAACGTGGTTGTGCTGTCCTCTGCTTTTTGTCCTTCTGGCCACGTTTGCAAATGTGTAAAAGGGTTTGTCTGAGGAGCTGGATAAAGACGGGAAGAGAACGGCATCGTGCATGTCCAGAGGAGAGCTCAGAGGGGTCGATGCGGAGAAGCTGTCAGGGCAGGTCACAGGTCCTTCCTGGGGAGTGAGGATCACGTGAAGGCATGGAACCAGGAAACATGGAATAGCAGCAAAAAGAGGCCCGGGCTGGGACACCTACAACGTGGTAAGAGGGCTGGTCTGCGGCCCAGGAGATGTCGGTTCCAGTCCCGCTCGGCTCTGTGGAGCCTTCCCTGGGCCTCGGCGTTGAATCAGGCCAGAGGGTTTTTCCGACTTTCTTTGTTGGTGTATCTCTTTGCTGTAATGCGGCGCCCAGGCCTGCAGAGCAGGTAGATGTAAGCTTCGCTCAGAGGAGTAAGTAGAGGGCTGCAGCCCATGCCTCTGGAGCCTCCATGTTCCCTTGCCCTTAAAATTTCAGTTCATCCCACTGAGTTCCAGTTCCTGGCACAGGCTTTCTCTTCTTCTTCTTCTTTTTTTCTGTTCAGAGCTTTTTTCTTGTTGCCAGAGTCCGTATGACATCCTGTGTGGCAGGTACTGGGGAGTTAACATCCCCACAAGCAGCCCTCACCCATGACTGATGGCGGCTGGGGCGTTTGCACCTCAGGTCCCTTGGGCCTGTGGTGGGCGGTGTGGTCTAGGCTGGCTCCCAGCGTTCTCCGGGAGGCACTGGCCTGGGTGCCCAGGGCGGTGACTGCATTGCTAACACACACTCGATTCGCTGTCTTCCCCTCCCTTTCTCATGTCCTCACTCCCCTACTGGTGACTCCTGGAATCACCGCCTACATACAGACGGGTTAAAATCCTTATCTCAGAGACAACTTCTGGGGGGAACCAGGCTAAGACAGGGGCTTGGAGCAGAAAAAACTCTCCCTCCCCACTTGCTTACCTCCAAGGATGCTTTTGCAGAGCTCCCAGGCCCCAGAGCAGTTTGCAAACCACTGGACTTTAAAAAAACCCCTCTGTTTTGCCTTGGCCCGTGTGGCTCAGTTTGATGGAGTGTTGTCCTGTGGACAGAGAGGTCACTGGTTCTATTCCTAGTCAGGGCACATGCCTAGGTTTCAGGTTCAGTCCCTGGTTGGGGCATGCACGGAAAGGCAGCCAATCGATGTTTCTTGTTCACATCGATGCTTCTCTCTCCCTCTCTCTCCCCTCCTCTCTCTCTAAAAGCAATGAAACAAAATGTCCTTGGGTGAGGATAAAAAAATGGTAATAAAAAAGTTTAAAAATCTATGTTTCTTATGCTTGTGGTATTGAAAAATGTACATATCTCTGCTTTAGTAGAATGTGGGGTGTATATATATATGTGTGTGTGTGTGTATATATATATATATATATATATATATATATATATATATATCCTCACTGTAGAGAGAAGGGAAAGAGACGGAGAGAGAGAGAAAGAGAAACATTGATGTGGGAAGAGAAACATCAATCAGTTGCTTCCTGTATGAGCCCCAACCAGGGATCGAATCTGCAACCCTTGGGTGTACTGGACGATGCTCCAACCATTTGAGCCACCTGGCCAGGGCAAATGTGGTATATTAAAAAGCAACTTTATGCCAGTGTTTTTAGGTGAAAAGAACCAGGGATTCTTTACTTACCCAAAGTCAAATAAAGCTTTGACTTTGTGGAAGGATATTATGAACCTGCTTTCTCTTTTGCTCCCTTGCTTGATGGAGAGAAGACATGAACCTGTGCCGTCCGGCAGGTACCTGGGCCCCAGCTTGGTTAGGGACGGTGAAGCTCGAATGGTTTCTGATTGATAGCCACCCCTTTCTTTTTGATTGGCAATGCCCTTTCTGACTCTGCCTCCAACCTTCCCATGGAGGAGAAGGGAGGAAAGTCAGAGCCTCAGAGATGTCGCTCCCCCTTAGCTGGGGAGGGAGAACAAGAAGCACAAAGCTCACTGTGGCCACCTGCCCAGATTCCCTGTCCTGACCACTGCCGGACACAGCGGCCTGACTGCCAACTGTCTCACCTGCATTTGGTTACCTGCTGGCACTTGGCTGCCTCCCAGGGAATTCAGTCCTGGAGCAGCCCCCCGAAAAGACTGATGGGTGTTGGGGTACAAAACTCCCAGCTACCATGTGCCTGGGGTAGCGAGGCTCAGAGCCCCCTGGAGTCAGGCTCCTGTTGCCCACAGTGGCTGCCCCCTCCCCCACTCCTCTATTCGTGTTTCCCTGCACCTCCCCAATAAATTCCAGCTGCTCAAATACTTGTCTCCTAATCTGTTTCTGGAAAAACTCAGACCACAAAAAAGGGTTTTCCTGACAAGCTTCAGGTAGTTTCTGCTTTTCCCTTCTGTGTCCCTGGGAGCTGTCTGTCCTCCACAACCACTTCCTCGTGGGTCAGACCTGTTCCTCCTCCTTAGGTCCTGTCCCTTAGGCGCCTCCCACAGCCCCTAAGGCCAAAGCCAGGTTGTCTATGGTCTCTGCCCACCATTTCCATCCTTCCCTTCATGCTCCAGTAATCCAAGACTACTTGGGATTTCTCCACACTCCATTTCCCCAGCCCTTTCACGCCTGCTGATTTTGGTTTACTCTCCCTCTGCCTATATTGCCATTCTATACCTTTCCCTCAGCAAAATCTTATTCATCGTTTAAAATCCATTCCAAGGGTCACTTCCTCCAGGAAGCCTTCCCTGCCTCCTTCAGAGGAAGAAAGAGCCCTTACCCTTACTGTATATCATGCCTTCCCATAACTCCCCAGCACCTCTCTCATATAGCACCTGCACACCCTGTACTGAAGTTGTCAGAGCAGGTCGGGCTCCCCGCCAGATGGTGAGTGAGCTCCTTGCAAACCCAGGCTGGGTCTTCTTCAGAGGGCCTGGAAGCTGCAGGTGCTGGACAGAAGCTGGGTTCCCCAGAAGCAGACTTGAGTGGGCACTGTTTGGAGGTGATTTATGAGGGAACTGCTTGCAGGAGAAACCAGAAAGGGGATGGGAGGAGAGCGCCGGGGAGATTCTAACACCTGGATATGCGAATGCACGTGAAAATGGCTTCTGGAGTCCAAAGCCAGTCTCCCAGAGGGTCACGGAGATGGACTGTCAGAGGCAAAAGCTTCGGGGTGACTCCCCACAGGCCCCCAAGCAGAGTCTCACAGACGTGGAAACGGGGCTCTGAGGGGATCAGGCTGATCACCAAGAGTGTCCACTAGAGGGCCCCCCACATGCCTGATGACTGCACTGAAATGTGGCTTGGCGGGTGCACCCCCTGAGTCTCTCTCACCCTGTGGCCATGGGCCACCCGCCACCCCCAGCCCCCCTCTCATTCTTCCTGTGCCCTCTGCCCTTGGCTCCAAACATCCTCTACATGCAGGGTCACCTTTGGCCTCAGCTCCCCACCCTCTTAAGGTCACCTATCATAAATTGACTCAATTCTTTCAACTCTCCTTTCAAAGTCATTCCCTTTATTCCATTTCTCATATCTTGCTGATGCATCCTCAGAGCTAGTGTATCGTACTTGTGTATACACTAATTGAATGAGTGAACACATGATGAGCGGTGAACCAAGGTGCAGAAAGGAGTCCAACCTCCCCAGCCCGGTGCACCACTTTCCCAGGAGCTGACCCCACCCTCCTCCCTTCTCGACCTTATGAACTCCCAAACACACATTCTACTTATGACAAAACAAACCACCCATTTCTCCACAACTGACTCACGCATTCTGGCTCTTTCACCTGGGGCTCTGTTCTTCTCTGCTCCTAAAAATTCCAATTTGTCATCTCCACCTGTGAAAATCCTGCTCATTTTCTAAGGTTCAGCGCCCAGCCTTCTTTGAACTGGTGGCGTTTACTGTATTTTGCGGTGTATAACACGCACCCACGTTTTTGTGTGCATTATACACGGGATTATACCCATTAATATACCCATGGTATGTAATCATTCTACCCATTATAACATGCACCTCAAAAATATGGGCAAAGAGTGCACATTATACACGGCAACATACATTAGTTTGTCCCCCTCCTAGGGACCTGCTAAAAAATTTTTTTGGCATCGCCATCTTTAACCCTTTCGGTACGAGCGCTCTTTCCGCTGCGACACTCCCACTGTACAAGGTGCTGCACCGAAAATGCGCACATAGCACATGGTCAGTCCTCCTTTGTGTGAAGACTTTCCTAACCTTATATAAGATCTATGCTTAATAAAACAATGCTTTTTTCCAAGTGTTGTTTGTCACTTTAATATTAAGAGATAGTTATATAAAATTCTATCAATTATATAAGTAAAATTTATAAAAATTATATACAGATGGATGCCGGGTATATCCGGCGCTCATCCACACAGGTCATCAGATGGGCGCCGGATATATCCGGCACCCGTACCGAAAGGGTTAACAATGAGCTCTTCCATGTTAAGAGGTGTATGTGTGGTTGGCATTAGCCATTCACCAAATACATGTGAGGCGAAAGTAGGTTTGCAGTTGTTAGCATGGCAAATAAATAATACTACAAGCCTACACTTTGTGTTTTGCATATACACAGCTCTCTGGCTACGTTTGCCCCACCCCGTGTTTTGGGCGGCCCCTCTTGTGCGCACACAGTAGGGCTGTGTTTTCATCCCTCCATCTCTCCCATTTCATGCCCTTCCTCTTCCCTTCCCCACTTTTGTTCTCTAACACTTAATTCTGTGTGTCTGTTGAGCGTGAAAAGCTTGTATAAGAAGCAGGAGGAAGCCAACTACATGGATTTTAATTTTTTGAAGGTATGAATAAAGAACAGGAGACCTTGCCATAAAAAAATAAATCTGTATTTTGAAAACATTAATCTCTCAGCCAGCAGAGGCAGTTTTGATCAGATCTCTTATTCTTCAATTTCTCATCCTCTGTATCTCAAATTTCACCCCAAAAGCAAAAGGGATAAGCTTTTCTAATGACAAAATAAATCTAATATTAAATCTTTGTGTCTTGCTTGTCTCACTTTCTGGGGTTATTTCCTACCAGAATGGTCCAGGATCTTCAAAATGTCTTTAAAGAAAAAAAATTTTTCATCAGCGCCAGCAACAGATGAATCATACAGACAATTTGCTACAATGGGCTTTTCTTCTTGTGCAAAGGCAAGAAATCCTGAGTGAGGAAGCTCAGACTTCACTAACCTCCTGGTTCTGAAATTACTCATCCAGACGCGAAACAAAATTGAAAAATCAGAGAGATCTCGTTTGAAAGAAGGAGAATGGTGGATGGCCTGGGAACCAAGAAAGAACTCATTTTGCTTTTGTGCCATTGGATGAAGATGCTGGATCAAAAGAGGACTCGGGAACGTCAAAGAATTGACAGGCAGGGCGAAAGGCACAGGCAAAGTGTTTATCACACACGGAAGAGCGTGCGTGCGGAGTGTCAGCAGCAGCGCTCAGCCCAGAGAGCCTCGCCTCTCCCTCTCGCCATAACAAGCTCTTTGACAAGAACTGCCATTGACTCTGCTTTATCTTCTGTGTGTGAGTAAGGGGGCGCATTCCAAGTGCCCCCCACGTAAATGGAGGTTTGCTTTCTGACCTGGGAGATCAATCCTCTGTCAAAGAGAGCTGGCTGATGGATCACCATGGAAAACCGCATCAAATCCTTCTCAAACACACTTCGGAATTACATGCTGGACCTCCGAACAGGAGGTTATAGATGAACCCGTGGAGCTCACCAAGCTGCATGTCTCACAAAGCCGATTAAAGGGAGCTGGTACTCCGTGATTTGGGGCTGTTCTCCCAGCCAGAGGCAGCGGAGTGTCGGGTGAAGAGCACTACTCTGGGAGCTGGGTGGCTGGGCTTGAGCCAGGATCTGCTCTTTCCAGCTCTGTGATTTTGGGAGAGTTACTCAACCTCTCTGTTTCGGTTGTACTGCCTGCCAAATAAAGATAATCATATGGTACCCTGCTGCCTCCCAGGGCTCTATCTTAATCTGGATCCCTCCCAAGCAGACCCTGAGACATGGATTCACGAGCAAGAAGTTAATTAGGAGGCAGAGGTAGATGAAGGGTAAGTGGAGACAAGAAAGAGAACGGCCAATCAACAGTGAGTTACTGAGCAAGCCACCACTGTGGGTGACTGGAACATAATCCCACCGGGGAGCCTGGGAGATGGTGAAACATGTCCCATAGGGTCGAACATGCACCCGGGGGTGAAGGGCTGGGGCATTCACCCACCAACTCCCGTTTGTCCTTCACTGAGGGCTTCTCTTGTGCGTGTGCACATTGTGTATGCACCATGTGCCTTCACATGTGTGCATGTGTGTGTGCACACACATGCAGGGCGGGACTGTTAATTCCCCGATGCTCCAGGTTGCCCTACCCGCTGTAAAGTGGGCTCCATCAGGAAGGGAGAGCCCCTCGGGCAAGGCAGTGCCTGTGCTGGCGGCTGGCAGTCACTCAGCGTGCCCTGAAGAGGTGAGGTGAGGGGTAGGTGCAGCGCAAAGACAGACTATTTTGACGGCCAAAGGAGTGCCTTCTGGGGAAACACTGAGCCAAGTGCCCAGCACAGAGTGGGTGCTCCTCCATCAGGATGAGCCTGGTAGAGTAGCAGTGGCCACAGATGCATCCCAGGTTTCCCCAGGATGACTGCACATGGAAGTGGGTTCACTGATGGAGCAGTCTCCATCAGAGGGAATATCATCATGGTGTGGTGACGTGTGACAAACACCCACCTATCTATTTGAGGAGCTGGCACGTGATCGGCACCTCCTTCAACGCAGGAGGTCCCAACCTAGCTGTGCTATGCTGCAGGAACAAATCAACCCGGAATCTTAGTGGCTTAACAGGAATTAACCAGTCTCATCTCTTCCCTCCAGCTGGCTGCCACTGTGAACTCACTGAAGACAGGCATTGGGCTGGACTTTAGTCCCCACCGTGTCCTTAGCACCTGGCCCAGGACCCAGCGCAAAGAGGGGACCAGGATAAGTGGGTGGGTGGATGAATCAGCAAGTGGGTCCCACAAGAATCATGGGTGCAGATTTACCTTCGGTTGGAATATTGGCTTCCTCCCATTTAACTTCCGCTCAACTCCTCGAAGCTGTTCTTGCCCTCCCGGGTCTGAAAGAACTCATGTCCTTGGGCTTGTCTGTCGCTGTGTTCTCCCCAGGGCCTCACATCCTGCCTGGCCATGTGGTGATTTGTGTGCATGTCCGACCTGCCACTCTTCTCTCAGATCCCTCTGGTGGCTTCCAAGCATGTTTAGGACACGCTCTGTGTCCTGACCTGGCCCACGAGACTCCGTGTGTCTCCCCCTCGGGGTCTCCCCCCTCACCTTCTCTCCGACTCTTCTCTAGCCATGTAGCTGTTCCTTGCATGTGTCACACATGGTCCTGCCTCAGGTGCTTTGCACCTGCTGTCCCCTGTGACTTCAATCCACTTTCTGTCCCCAGATCACTTGTTCCCTTGACTCAGGACACTGCTCAAATGTCATCACCTCAGAAAGGCCTTCCCTGCCTCCCGTATCTTAAAAAGCACACACACAATCCAACGTCACGCTGCTTTATGTTTTCCCATTTCACACATTTATTTGGTGGCTCTGCCCATCTACTCACAAAAATGCCAACTCTGTGAGGGCAGGGATCTTGTTTCACTTAGTGTGGCATTCTCAGCTCCCACAACCGTGACTGGCACTTAGTAGGACTGCAGTAAATATTTGCTGAGTAAATACACAAAGATTATTGTCCCGTTTTAGACCTGGAGTGACTGAATCCTCCAGAACTGAGGATAAAGCAAAAATGTATCATTTATATCATACCAAGTATGTGCAGATACTTTAACCTTGATATCAATTCATATTTTACACATTGGGAAACTGAGGCATGCAGGACTTGTGTGAAGCAGCCAGGGAGCAGACAGAGCCAGGGTTCACGCTCTCAACCACCGTGCTGACCTAGGAGGCCGCCGGGCAGCAACATACGGGGGTGGCTGGAGGAACCACCAAGAGAACAAATTGGAAGGTCTTTGTCCACTGCCCCAAGGCTGACTGAAGTTTTCATGTATGGGAAGTGTGATGGGATTGCCGACACTTGAACTTGGACCAAAGTTTGGGGTGAGGGCTGGGAGCTGGGCCGCTCGAGGAGACGGCCCTGTCCCTGTGCCTGCAGAGGGGCCTTCAGAGAGGCTAGGGGCACAATGATCATGTCAGTAAAAGTGGACAGTATCTCTGCTTCCAGAATATTCTGATATCATCCAAACACACCTGTCAGGGGGCTACCGCCTGAATGAGGCATCCTCCCCCTAGCAAACTCCTAGAAGGCAGCACCTGCATCTCTACAGCTCCTCCTAAGGGGCCACAAGTACGTGGGGGTGCTCAATAAATGCTCATGAATGGGAGCGACCTTTTGCACCCAAAAGCAGGTGTTTATTTAGGGACACACCCATGTACTTGTCAGGTCTCCCCCCACACTAGTTCAGCCCCCACCCAGGGGTCTGATCTCAGCCTCAAATATGATCAGCGCCCTTCCATGCTCATAACCTTTCCCTGCATTTCCATCGTTCCTGGACAATTTCCAATGGCGTCTCTACGTGAAAAAGTCCCGCATCGCTGCACAACGTCAGCACTCGACAGGGGCCCCGAGACCATCTGTGGAATCCCCTCTGTTTGCCCCGACCCATTTCACACAGCCATTTCACGCAGCGCTGGGCCGGGAAGGGGAATTAGCCAAGGATGGAGAGGGCAGCGGGGAGACAGGCCTGGAACCCAGGTTCTGCTAGGGCCGAGTCGGGGGTCCGTCCTCTGCGAGCACTGCGAGACCCCAAAACGCAGCCGCCAAGTCCCGAGCAGCCTTCTGTTTGGAGGAGGCTGAACCCCACCCCCCACCCCCGCCATGGTAACCATTTTGATACAGTGTTATCCCTCTTTGGCCTCTGATCCCAGGGCTAGATAATTAATCAGGCTTTTGAATAATTAAAGTTATTAAAAAATGCCTTCGTGTCTGTGAAAATTGCTCCAGCAATTACTGCCTTATCAAGAGACTGATTCTGCAGACGGGAATCTTTTCCAACAGATAAGATGTACTTTCACTGGAGGCTCCGGGATCAGAAGTTGGAGAAGTGCTTGGTGTGTCGGCCAGTGCTTTGGAAGATGAATAGCACCAACTCTTGACTCCACCGTTTCCACAGGACCCCCTCTCATCCCAGTTAGATTTCCTAAAGAGATACAGCATGTTCCCTTCTTCGCTTTCAGAGCCTGCTGCAAAATATGACCATTAATTAAAACACTGGATTGATGAGTCAAACAAGAGCCTACGCTTGGGCCTTGCTGAGCCTGGCTTCCAAATTTGACAACACTTTTTATTTATTTATGTATTAACGGTTTTATTTATTTATTTTTAGCGGGGGGAGGGAGAAAGAGAGAGAGAAATTCAACATGAGAGAGACACATCGATTGGTTGCTTCTTGTAAATTCCCTGACCGAGGATTGAACCCACAACCCAGGCATGTTCCTTGACTGGGAATTGAACTGGTGACCTTTCACTTTGCGGGATGACACCCACCCGACTGAGCCACACTGGTCAGTTCTTGACTTCCACTTTTCAATGAAAAACAAAAACCCAGACAAACAAACAAAAACTGTTGTAGGAGCAAACTGAATGGGAGAGCTTGCTTTTCTCGAGTTACTCCCGTCTTTCCTGGCCCAGACAACACCTGGTGCTGAGCCCGAGGGGTAACCTTCTGTCCCTGGGGCCCCACCACTTCTTTGTCACATCTCCCAATGGGTTTTTTGAAACCCAGATCCAGGGTGCTCAGGGCTGACAACTTCGCGCTGGATGCGGAGTGCTTTACAGAAGTGTGCCTGGTGGACGTTTCCAGAACGACAGGGCAGTAGAAGAGCCAACTGCCCAGGCAGGGCCCCCTGCATCCTCCAGGACCAGGAACAGGGCTGCTCACAGCATCTGGGGAGGGAACGTAACCCCAGTGCAATGGCGGGGGGTGATGTTCATGGGGCTGTGGAGGGAGACATTGTTTCTCAGTGGTTACGAACATGTGCTCTGCACTCAATCTCGAGCATGTCGTATTTTCCCAGGCTCTTGTTTTCTGCCGGCGCCCAGCTGGGTTTCGTCAGTGGGAGGAATGGATGGGTGCTGAAAGGGAAGAGGGAAAGGGGTGCAAGGGAATTTCTTCTCCTGTCTCCGGCAGCAGAGACGTATCCTCCTTGGCTTCAGCATCCTCTGGACACATCTGTCCTGTTTCCAGTCTCCACACGTTACCACATGCCTTTTGTCCTTCTGTCTTAGGGCCGGGAGTGGCTTCTTGCTCTTCTGTGCTTCTCTGTTACCTTCCTCTCCCTTTTTGGGCTCCCAGCTCCCTCATCACCTCTAGAGCCAATTTCCTGGATTAAATTACCTCTGTTGTAAATACTTGAAACAGCTGATCTTTTTCCCTGTCAGATCTTGGTGGATGAACCACTGTTTGATTCGGTGAGCCAATGTGTGTCCTCTTTGGCTTAAGTGAATCTGAGACAGGTCTCTGTCACTTACAACTGGGAAAACCTGGACCCATGCAACCGCCAGCAGGGAAAAGAGTAGCTACCAGCTCCCGAGCACTTACTACACTTCAGGCACTGTGCTCGGTGCTGCTTTCAGTAGTGAGGCGGGAATTATGATTTCCATTTTGCAGATGAGGAAGTGGAGACACAAATGGGTTAGGTAAGTGTATCTCCGTCCAGTTTGTCTTCTTTACAGGGAAACACACTCCGAACCAGCTTCTTTAAATAAGAAAGGGGTTCCCACAGGTATATTGAGGCTCAGGGTGGGAGGACAAGAAAGGAAGTGAGGGATGACAAAAGGCAGGTCTATATGCTATTGCATGACATGGTCTAGAAACTTAATAGGAGTCTGATGGGTAAAGAGAGCGCCATGTAAATGAGGTACAGGCATCGCTGGTGACCGTGACTCAAGTCAAGTTCTTACTGCTAATTGCACATGCGTTTTGCTAAAGGTAGTAAATAGGAATCATTCACGCGTCCTTAGGGACGGCGGCACCATTCAGTATTCATGGTGAATATATCACTGAGCTTCATAAGAGAATCGGTTTAAAACAAAGCTTGGTCAGCTGTTTAATAATTTACTGATAGTGACAGCAGGGAGAATATCTAATAACCAGTGAGATTGGCTTTCAAATAGAAAATAAATTCATGTTAGAAGAGTTACAGGAAGGGAGGGAAGGGAAGGAGGGGGGAGCATTATTAGCAGTAAGGAAATATTTAACATTTGCCAATTCCGGATTTTTTATTTTTTATTTTTTTTGACTCCTGCCAGAACGGAGAAGCCCAATTATCGAGTGGTTGCAAAATTTCATGCATTTATATTGTACAGCATTCATGGGCTCTTCATGCTCTTCACACAGGAAACAGGGATCAGACAGAAGTCCAGGATCTCAGAGCAGAGGCTCTGGCTCCAGCTGAGCCCTGGGGAGCATCCACCTGTGTTAACCTGGGGACTTTCTGGGGCTGCATGGTTTTTGTTACCCTATCTCAGCTGTTCCTGCAGGAGGTAAGGCTAGAGAAGTTTGAAAAGCAAAGCCTCGAAGGAACACAATCAGCCCAAACTATAATGGCGTGTTCTCCTACTCAGGGGAGGACCCAGCTCAGAACTTATTACAGGAAACCTGGCTTCTGGGTTAATGGAACTTATTTTTGTTTCCAACATAGCAAAGCTGTGTTGGAATGTCCGTAAAATGGAAAGGGTTTTGAGATGGTTGAGCTTATAGTTTCCTGCTAATTCTAATATTCTGGGTGGTTCAGAGACCCTATTACAGCAATTTTAGTTTACTTATTATTTATTTGTTATCTCCACCTGAGGACATTCCCCCCCCCCCCATTGATTTTAAGGAGAGAAACATTGACGTGAGAGAGAAGTATCAGTTGGTTGCCTCCTGTACCATCCCGGACCAGGGATTGCACGTGCCCAGACCGGGGAATCATACGTGCCAGCACCGCACCTGGACTGGGGCTCATACGAGCCCAGACCAAGGATCAAACCCGCAACCTAGGTATGTGCCTTGACTGGGAATTGAACCCGCAACCTTTCGCTAACAGAATGATGCTCCAACCAACTGAGCCACACCAGCCACAGCTATTACAGCAATTTCAAAAAGGACCAGGCGATGTTGAGAAGAAAGCAGAACCTAAAACCACTCTCAATCACCAACCCTCCCCGGGCCTCAGTTTCCCCACTTGTGAATGGGGGACCCTAAAGAGGGAACTGCAGAGTGGGTCATACGGAAGGCTCTTGGTTGCCTCCCGAGCTCCCAGTAAACTCAAGTTCAAGCGCGTCAGAAAGACAGAGACAAAACCGAAGGAAAAGATCCTCCAGGTTATCCATTTTCAAGCTTTGGTGGCAGACAGTGATGAAGGGTGTTTCTGGGTAAAGCAACATCTCAGTCCCCCTGCCCTCCAGACCCCTCCCCAGAGCACAGGGCCCACTTTGTCCTGCAGCCAGTCCCCCCCCCCCCCCCCCGTTGCCACTCTGGAGACAGGGCTTTGATAAGACGGATGACTCCTGCGTTCCCAGACGATGTTGTGTATGGTTTACATTCCAAGATCGTACCCTCCGTTCTTCACGTTCATCTCAACAAGCTCACTCTCATTCTGCCTTGAGGTATTAGCATTTTTTTAGCTTGTAGAAATAATGATTTATCCATGTTTTCCTTGATGTGAGAAGGGCTTGGATAAACGTGCGCAGTCTGGCCTGTCACGCCAGCAATCTCGGTGTGCCTGGGCATCCTCCGCCACCATCCCGCTCCGTTCCGGGAGGGGTGCAGGGGGTTCTGGGGGCTGAAGCTTGCCGCTATCATTTTGAGGGAAATGTCTTTCTGTGTAGCAGAGTAAAATATTTTTCAAACAGATGCTGTTCTCTGAAATTGAAAGATTTATTTCGCCGGCTTGGCTAGGGAGTAGCTCGTTGGCTGGCTGGTGGGGAGGTGATTTGAGTAGAACATCCATGCCTGGGCACAGAGGAGGGGGGTGGAAAATCTGGGGAGTGTCTGTGGCTGTGGGGATTGAATGGGGTGTCAGAGGAGAGGGGGTGTAGGTAAGTGGCGGGCAGACCCTGGGTAAAGTGGTTAGGATAATAGGCCACATCTTTAAGAGGTTAATGAACATTCTGATTGGTAAGTGAGGTGGGTAGATGTTATGTGACTGCCCAAGATCCTCTGGAGAAGACACCCCTTCCCCACTCCATTTGGTCTTCACGGGGCCATCAGTTATGGCGACCGTTCCTAACATGGAGAGGTGAACGGATGACCAGGTGCTGTCCTCCCCACCACTTCCCTGGCCACTCGGGTGGTTTCAGGAAATGGAATGTGATCCTAATCAGCCAGTGTCCTCACTAAGGTTTGGCAAATGTGTTACAAAAGGTCTCTCTCTCTCTCCCCTTTTTTACTGAGAGTACTAAGCTGTGAGGACTGTATTTGGAGCCAATTTCCCTGACTACCCACTGAGACAGGCACAGCTAAGATTTGGAGAAGGGGGGAGGAGAGAGACAGAATGAATGGCAGCTGAGTACCTGGATCCAGCTTTGCCTGAAGGTGCTCCTATGTTGATCAGCTAAATAAGTCACCGGATTCCTCTTTTCACTTACGCTTGTTTGAGCTGGATGTCCTCAAAGAGTCTTGCCTGAAATACAATGTACGCACATGTTCCGGGCTCAGTGTCCGTCCTCTGAGCCCTTATTGGGGTCAGACACACAGACATGGTCAAGATTCAGACCTGGCTTCAGTAGGCTCAGAGTTGTCCCTTGTTCCCGACACTGCATCGGTCATCCGCGAACTTACAGGTGCCTAAGAATCACCTGTGTTCACATTAAATAACCCAACTCCTGAGCCTCAGCCTTTCGAGATTCTGATTCTGTTCCATGTGGCGTTAACCAGCACTAAGCGGTTCTGGGGTAGGTGTGTCCCATGGGCTCATGTTGAGAACACCATCCACTTGCCTGTCCTTTCCATGTATCCTGTTTGAATGTTCAAACCCACATCTGTGAGCATTCGCCTAGCTGTTCCCACTCCCCATAATGCCCTTCTTTCCTTCTCTACCTGACAAGGACTCCAGGTGGGGGCATTTTAAGATAAATTAGGGAGGGGACGGGCTAAGAAAGGCAGGCGAGGCCCAGCCAGTGAAAGGTCTTGTTGGCCATGTCCAGAATTTTGGACTTTATTCTGAGGGCAGTGGGCTGTTCGTGAAGGGGTTTCAGCTGGCGAGTGGCAAGCCTGCGGAGTGACAGTCTTCTTGACTGCTGTGTTAGGGTGGTGTTGGGAGGGGAGGCAGAGGGGAGCTGGAGTCTGAGCTGAGCTCACTGCAGAGAGACTCGGAGAAGCAACAAGTCCACCCCACCTCCCCTCGCTGAGTCCATCCCTACCTGGCACCCTCCCGAATCCCCATCTGGAGTCAGATGCAAGGAGAGGGGTGGGGAGTCCCGGGGAACTCAGTGCCCTGCCAAGGTCCATGTCTGCCTCCAAGACGCCAGGCTGCCACAAGAACAGTTGGGCTTTCCTCCTGCTTCATCAGAGAACCGCCTTCCAGGGTGTGAGAAGTAAAGGCTGGGGCCACACCTCCATCATGTTTGATGCCCATCGGTCAGACCCCGACAATGAGCCCACCCTGTCCCTGGTGCTGGTGGAACCTCTCGGTGTGGGCTGACTGTGGGCTTCTGTGGATGGGGCTCCACTATCTGGGCATCAGGACCAGCAAGAGCCTGGGCACAGGTTAGAGACAAAAATACCCATGGAGGCTGCCTAGCACACATCCCTTAATTGTGTTGTGTGTGTGTTTAAATTAAAAGAAACAGCTGTTTGGCAGAACCCACTCAGGCCAGGCAAGAGGCTGCCCGGCACTGAATTCAGGACATCTCCAGCCCTGAGGTCTACTTGCCAAACGTCTGGACCATGTGCTGGTGTTTGGCCCAGAGATGCGGCAGCTGGCTCTCCACGCTGGGTCGTCATCCAGACGTTGACAGAGTTGGCCTGCAGACAAGACTGGGGTGACGTGGTGAGTGCAAGGTTTGAGAGTGAGAGGCACGGAAAGTGTCTCGTGAGTGGGCCTGGCCTTGTAGGTATTTTCACATCCATTAACTCACTTAATTTCCACTCAGCCCGGCGAGGTAGAAATAATCATCCTGATTTCACAGGTGGGGAAACATTTGGAGAGGGAGAATACCTCGTTCGTGGTCACCTGGGTGCTGCATGGAGGCGTAAGGAACGTGGGCAGGTGCAAGGCCTCGCCCGCTGGGAAGAGGGGTGTTGCCAAAATGTGGCGTGTGCTAGAAGAGGAACCAGGTGTTGGAAGTCTGAAAATCATGTAAGAAGAGCAGGAAGGGTGTAAGGCACAGGCGGCAAACACAAGGCCCACGGGCCTAATCCGGCCCTCCCCCTTGTCTAATCCAGCCCGGCACCTTGTTTCTATGGCGGCAGCGCCAAGCTCTCGCTTAACTGTTAAGGAGTAGTTACATTTATACAGTCCTAAAATGACATTCAGCCCTGTGAAGGCCACCGCGAGGCTGATGTGGCCCCCGTTGAAAATGAGTTTGATGCTCCTGGTGTAAGGAATAGAGGATGCCTACCAAGAGCACACTAACAACCAAACCAAAGTCACCTGGAAGTGGCTGTGGGCTCACTCTTTGTGTCCCCAGGGAGAGGAGCCAGCTGTGAGGCAGCGCAGGCCAATGTAAGGGAACTTACAGACCCCACGGGGGCCTGAGCAGATCCTATTTTGCTGTGTGTGACACACCCTTACGCTTTTGGCCCAAAGTTTCAGGAAAAAAAAAACCTTTCGTTTTAAGTTATTTACTCCAATTATTTATTTATATTTACATACGTGTTTTCTGTATTATAAAGAAATTTTAGCCTTTATTTTCAAACATATCATTATTGCTTTCTAGAGTTACACTTTTAATGTGTAAGCATGAAAAAAAAGAATTACAAACATTTATATAGATCCGGAATTAGTACTACCCATGTACAATGCACATCCTTATTTTTCCCTCAGAAATTTGGGCAAAAGAGTGCGCGTTATACACGGGAAAACACGGGTAGATAATTCCTTCCTAAAGTCCGGCTTTGGACGCAGCCATATCACTGGATGGTGTGTGTTTTTATAGAACAAAATCGTTGACTCGTGCGGTTACACTTGCAAAATACTTACGGTTTCTAAGTTGCATTTGGGTTATTTATAATTGCGTGTCTTGACAGACAGCATTAGTGTTCCTGCCATAAAAACATTACTCAGAGCCAGAGCTACCGGCTCTGAGAGAGCCGTGGTGTGTGCAGAAGCCACTCTGCTAATAGAAAGGTTAACTTGTAGTTTTGAATTATTGATGGTTGCTTGTTACTAATTTTTTTTTTTCCTCAGAAAGCAGGAAATAATTAATGAAGAGATCATCGCCAATGGGTCTGACATCTATTAATGGTTTCATCTTGCAACCAGATTAAAAGAGACAGCTGGTCCATGAATTTCTGTGTGGAGACACCTCCACATGGGCTGACAGCTCCGTGGGAGGGTGGGGCGCCCGGCGGCGGCGGGGCCCGGGCACGCTCAGGCGGCTGGTGCGAGGTTCGTCTCCGGCTGGCCGGGCCTGGCCGCCCGAGGGCTCTCCAAGGCTGCGCTGCTGCAGAGGGGCCAGCAGCGAAAGGGCTGTAACTCTCCTGGTGCCTTTCCAAACTCTTCCTTTCCCACGGGAGCCCATTAGCACCTTCACTGTGCCAGCCACTTGTTGGCAGTTCCTCCATGGGTGTTTTTGATCAGCGGTTTTCAACTTGAACCTGCCTCAGAGTCCCCTAGTGGGGGGGCTGGTTAAAACACAGAGTCCCGGGCCCTGCCTCCAGCATTTCGGTTTCAGCAGGTCAGGGGTGGGGCCTGAAAATGTGCGTTTTTAACATGTTGCCAGCCGTGCTGATAGGACTGGCCCAAGGACCACACTGAGAGCCAGTTTTAGACCCGTGATTACGGGGCGGTGCTGTGAGGCTGCCTCGAGGGGAGGGGCCGGCAGACTTCTTCTGCAAAGGGCAAGACAGTAAGTATTTTCGGCACTGGAGGCCAGATGGACTCTGCCAGTTACTCCACTCTGTCTCTGCAGTGTGGAGAGCAGCCACGGGCAATATGCAAACACATATGCAGGATGCGTTCCAACAAAACTTTATCTATCGGAACAGGAGGTGGGTTTGGCCCACCAGAAGGAGTTTGAGGACCTCTGTTCTAGAGCAGCACGATTGAATAGAACTTTCTAGAACAAGCAACCACAGGCAGTCTGGAGCAGCACTAACAGAATTTTCTGTGATGATGGAAATCTTCTCTATCGGTGCTCTCCAATATGGCAGCCACTAGCCACACCTGGCTGCTGAGCACATGAAAGGTGGTTAGTGTGACTAAAAACTGAATTTCTACGTTTTAAATTTAAATGGCTAGTGGTGCCCTGCATTCCACGAAGACGGAAGGCGCTAATGGAGCGGCCATTCCGCGGCCACCTCCTCGCACAGGGTCTTTGCCCTCCTTGAGCCTCGGTTTTCTCGTGGGTGAGACGGAAACACAACAGCAGTCCCATCACCCGCCTTCCCACAGGGCAGTGAAGTGCCTTGGCCCCACTAGTCTTCCCCTGCCCTGTGCTTCACTCCCCACGGGAGGGCTGGCCATCCCTGGGGACGAGGGAGGGGCTGGGGGACAGAAAGAGACCATCTCTGCCTCTCTGGCCCTTTGCCTCCCTTCTCACAGTCTAGTCTCCCCCATGAACCTGGGCTGGGATCAAGAGATCTGCAGCTAAAACGTCTGAACGCTTCCGTCTTGGCCCCCACCAGGGCTGAAAGGGAAGCCACTGTGCAGGTAGGGAAACCGAGGCCCAGAGAGGTCTTGCCAAAGGGTTAAGGGCAGAGACACCCCAAGGACAAGAGGCTGGCTTCTGGAGCAGAATTAAAAGGGGCAGAGTGCCACGTTACCCTCTCCAGCATTGCAAAGCTCACCCCAGGCCCCTCTCCTGCCTCCCTGCTCCAGGACCGATGCTGAGCCCAGCCCTGAGCTCCCCAGGGAGTTGGGGACAGACAGGAAAGCAGCCCACCTTTCTTATTAGCACTGGGCTCCTGCGAAGGAAGGTGGGAGATGCTGTGGTCCCTCTCCCTTCCCTGAGAAGCCAGTTCAGAGGGGGCCTGGCTGGAGGCATCTGTGGCCTTGAGCCAGCCCTCTCCCTCCATCACCCATCAGCCCGGTGTTACACGCCAGGTGCCCTTGAGAACTCAGCCTTGTGGAACAGGCCAAGGAGAGAACCACATCCCTACCATGTGTAGAGAGAGCATCACCGTGGCCAGCCTGGGGGCCTTGGCAACAGACCTTGGGCAGGAAGAGCTACTTGGCCAAAGTTTCATGGGAAGCCTTCAGGACTAGCTTGAGTTTCCCAGGGAGATGATGCAGGGAAGGGCCCTCCAGACAGAGAAAGCAGCAGGTGCAAAAGCTCAGCCACGTGACTGGGTGCTGGGAGTCCTGTTGGACAGCAGGTGAGAGTAGCTGCTCCTGAAAGGACGGGGCGGGGGGCAGTTTCTGGGTGTGGATGGTGGCTGGAACAGCCCCGGGGGGGGGCATGGTGCACCCCGGGCAGGTTCAGCCTGGCGCCAGCTGGGTCAGCCACCAGCTGGGTTCCGCCCTTCCAACCTGGAAGCTTGGTGGGCAACAATGTAACATAAACAGTGGGAGGGCGTGTGCTCTGAGGACACTATGAAAACTGCCATTTTATACTTTTCAGAAAGCTTGAGAGAGGGAATGGGGAGGAGCCCAAGGGAGCGGGGACAAGTTAAAAGTGTGACACCAAGCTTTTTAATGGCTTAGAAACCTGCTCTCCTGGGTGGTCCCCTGGGGTCAGTCATTCCCAGGGTCATGGGTCATGGGCTGGGGCAGGCCTCTTCTCAGGCTTTGGGTGAGGGTTAGGAAGCAGCCTGCAGGTTAGCTCTGAGCAGAAGGGACCTCCCACTCCAAATGTCTGGAGGGCCACTCAGCTCCGCATTCCCAGAGACTAGCACAGAGGCAGACACACGGTTTAGTGCTCTGTAAACATCTGCAGAGTATTAAGAATCGCCCAGCAGCCAGTGAAAGGTCCCACTCACAGCCCCCCCACCCCCACCCGTGCAGTCTCACTTTCCCCAGACGCACCTGGGAAGCAGGACTTGGAGGAACCTCCTTGGCAGTTCCGTTATATGGGACACACTGGCTACTCCAATCGTTGGTCCAAGCCCTTCACCTTTTGAAGGTGTGGGTAGTGCTGGGAGGCAGAAGGGTGGAAGCCTGTGCCTAGGATTGCAGGTGTGGGGTGGGGGGAGTCAACGGGTCTCCATTCAAGGGGGCCGTTCCACTCCACCTAGTGGAAACAGGGAGAGAGGCCCTGCGCTCTCTGCCTTAGCAGCTCAGGCTGAGGCTCCCCACTTCTGGAAACCCTGGCCATGCCCGACTTTCATATTTTTCCCCCAAAGTCTGATCAGTCTGATTCTTGGAATCCCAGCAAGGATGAAGGTGGGGGGGGGGTGCTGAAACCGAAGGCAGTTTGGGCCAGGTTCACAGTGCGAATCCCTTGAGCACTCCCCAGGCGCCCCTGTCTCTGGTTCTCACAACCCAAGCCCCCCTCACCGGGACCGTGAGACCCCTGTCCCTCGCGGAGCAGAGAGCCTCAGCCCTGTGGGCTGCAAGGGACAGCTCTGACTCTGATCTATGGGTTTCAGCCCCAACCAGGTCTTTGTTCAGACCGGGAAGAAAAAGGAAAAAGCTACACGGTTCTGTCTCCGGAGGAAGGGAGTGTGTGTGTGTGTGTGTGTGTGTGTGTGTGTGGGAGAGAGAGAGAGAGAGAGAGAGAGAGAGAGAGAGAGAGAGAGAGAGAGAGAGAGGGCGCCTCATGCTGTCTTTGCCCCTCCAGCGTGGGGGTGGGGACGGGGAGGATATAGGTGAATCGGAGGAATACCTAGGCGGCTGATGAGGTGATAGCGGAGCGGTCAGCCTTGAGCCCAGAAGAGTGTGTGTGTGTGCGGTGCGTGTGTGCGGTGCGTGTGTGTGTGTGTGTGTGTGGGGG
>VMDR010003046.1:0-49289 GCA_007922815.1 Macrotus californicus | reverse complement strand
TCCCCCTCCGAGTTCAAACGGCTGCTCCCTCTTTCCCTCCCCCGCCCCCGGTACCTGCGCCCCAGCCGGGCAGACGATGTTCGGCTGCGTGGCGCGGCGCGGGGCGAAGAGGCCAGGGCCCTGCGGGGCAGGGGGGTGCAGGAGTCGGTGCGGGGGTGGGGACGTGTATTGGCGCGTGACTCTGCGAGAGGCCCTGAGCCGGCCAACCCCGCTGAGGGTGAGCGGGGGAGCCCGAGTGTGCCAGCCGCGGGCGTGTGCCAGGCGCGGGAGTGCGCGCGAGGGTGTGTGCGCGGCCGAGGCGGAGCGCCCGGGCGGGCAACGGCGGCGGCGGCGGCGTTAGGACTCGGGGGACACCGCCCCCCGCCCCGCACGTCCCGCCCCCGCCCAGCCTCCCGCCTCAGTTCGCGCCGCGCCTGGGCTTCGAGCGCAGCGGCGCCAGCTCCGGGAGCCCAACGGAGCCAGCAGGGCGCCCAGGGCGCGCACAGCCCGCGGCCGCGTCGGCGATGCGGGGCCGCCCCGCGCCCGCCCCAGTCCCGGCCCCGGCGCCCGCGGAAAGGGGCTGAGCCGCCCGCCGCCGCCCGGATGGCGAGCCTAGCCGCGCTCGCCCTCAGCCTGCTCCTGCGTCTGCAGCTGCCGCCGCTGCCCGGCGCCGGGGCACAGAGCGCCGCAGGTGAGTGCGCCCGCCGGGCTCCCCACCCCTCCCCGCGGCGCCCGCGCACCCGCCGCGGGACCCTCGGAGGAGAAAGTTGTGCGGGTTCGCGGGGGGCTCGGGTCCCGGTGGCCGGAGCCCGAGCTCCTGCCCAGACGCCCGCAGCCGCGTCCAGGGGCGCCTGGGCCAGCGTGCCGGGCCCCTCGCGTCCCGCGACAGCCTGCCTTTGGCGAACTTCCCCGCTTTACTTTCCGGCCGCCCCACCCCCCAACCCCCGGGCTGGAGTAACTTTCCGCGGTTGTTGCGCATATTTCCACTTGCTGCCTCCCACTTGTCGGAATCTGTCACTTGAGTGTTTGGGGCGGCGAGATGAGAAGCGGCAGCGACGCCCGGCGTGGAGCGTTCTCGCCCCGGCAGCTTCTCGGGCAGCGCGCGCTTTTTCTGGGTTGAACTGGTCGCCAGCAGGCCGAGGCTTCCAGGGCGGTGGCTGTGCTTTCCTCCCGGGAGGTACGGGAAGCCCCGGACTGCCTCCGAACGGGCTGCGCCCTGTGAAGCTGCCCTTTAAGCTAGTGCCACTTGCACCTGTGGGTTGTTTGCCTCAACGACCTAGGCAGCAAACCTCCCTACCCCCTGCTTCTCCCGGAGCAGATGGACGCCCCTGTTAAAGGCCTTCCACGTAGAGTGGCTTTGACCTGTGAGCATGCCCGCCCCTGAAAAGTTTGGGGGACTCATTTGGGTTTGACCATGGGGAGGTGAGCAGAGGCAGCTCTCGGCGTGGGGGGTGGTTTGCCCTGGTGTGTTCCTGATGATAAGTTAGCATGCACAGGAGACCCCCGCGATTAGGGGGCTTACACCCCAAATCCCACCGCAGGCAGCTCCCAGTCCAGAAACCCCCAAAAGAGCAGTGGTGGGAAGGAAGAAGTGGCCGAGGTCTGCTTCCAAGTTCAAAATCACCTTGAAGTTTCTTGGCTACATTGAGGGGAGGCTGCTGGAACCACAGGGACAGGCCGAGAGAAGCAGGTGGGACTTGGGAAAGGCTCGGTTTTGGATGGCTGACTACCAGCGGGGCCCATTCTATTTTCACACTGAGAGAGAGAAAGGAGAAAGAAGAAGAGAAAGACAGGCAGACGCCAAAGGAGCTTTGGGGGAATGTCACCTCTTTGAACAGGCTGCTTCTGAGGTTAAGAATCGCTGGAGCGACACTCCGTGGGAAAGGGATGCCACCGGGTCTCCCTTACTCCAAACCAAAATGGGAACTGCATATGGGACTTACGTGAAGGGACAGCCTATTTGCCGTGGCTGAGAAGTTAGGCGACTAGGACGCTCCTTTTGAGGTGTGTGAAGCTGAAAGATCAGATTAGCAAGGGAGAGGGACAGCCAGGGCACCGTTCTAAAGATGGTGTTCGATTCTCGTTTGCCTGTGTTAGGGGTGCTAGGGAGGGGAGGGATGGAGGATGCTCCTGGCAGTCCTGGGGACCCGGACATGATTCGTGACTTGGATTTTCCTATCCACCAAGTCCTTTCCGACCTGGCCCCCATTAACAGTACTCACGGTCCCGCGGCAAAAAAAAAAAAAAAAAAAAAAAAAAAAAAAAATATCCCACCACGGGCCTCATTCAATCCGTTCTTGGGTAGCGTGCGATAGAACCGTACCGGCTCGGGGACGAGTCCACTGCCGAAAGCAGGCAGGTTGCGGATGCTGCCGCCAGGTGGCGCTCGCCCACAACTGTTAAAATGCAAATCTAGTTGCTTTCATCTCAGGAATAGAACTTCTTTTCAATTTTTAAATGAGTAATGTGTTTATTCAGCAGCCTTTTGTTAAAACATTAGAGAAGTGTGAAGAGCAGGCACCTTTTCTTTGTTTGCTCTTTGGAACACAGGGGAAAGAAAAGCAATCCTGGAGTACGGTGTAGGAAGAAGTCTTCTGTGAAGTCGCCATATGTGTTTTTCCGTTCTACCTGAGCTGGGCGGCTTCTGCAAACCTGCTACGGCATCTACTTAGGGAGTGCCTGCGTTTGTTCCACGGGCTCTGTGAACGGGCGGGACTAGATTGTGTTAGAGACTTGGTGTGTTGTAAGCCTCAGTCATTTGTAGAAATGGGGATTTTCTGTATCTATCTCTATTCATTCTGGCTTAATGATAACTAGACTGTGTAAATCAGATTTTTCCCCCCAGGTTCCTTCATGAACATCTATCTGCCTTTGTAGATGCAGGAATGCTGCACATGTTGACTTTTAAAACTGGACGTATATTCTTACTTTTTTTCCCTAAATGCAGAGATTGTTGGAATCCAAATCCAGCATAAATGTAACAATAGCTTGATTCCCTTTAACGTATCTTCTTTAAAACTTTCTATCAAGTTTGGGTAAAAAATACATTTTAAAATTCAGTCGTGCGCTCTCTATAGTCTTTTAATAGGAAAATTCCCCATCTGGAGAGCAAGTTCAAATCTGCAAGCTTAACATTTGGCACACAGTCGGAGTGATGTTTTGCTGTGACATGTCAGTGGCAGTGTCCACAAGTTGTGGTGTAAGCCTGTCATCAAAAGGCAGTGTCCTGCTCCCTTACTCTAAGATGTATTTCATGAGTCAGGATGATTTTTGTAAGGAACGATAGTAAAAAAAAAACATTGAAAATCAGCCCATGAAGAGTGTGGCAAAACATGCTTTGGGAGGGGGGAAGAGGGAAACAGTTACACCGATAAGGGGGTCATGGTTCCCTCGACTCCGGGGTCCCAGCATCTGGACATCGAGACCAAAAATGGGTCCTGGAGGGGGCTGACTTCCGATCGCAGTTGTTAGCAATGTAGCCGTTTAACTCGGTCATCATTGCCAGCCACCTCTGGGGAGCTGTTAGCGGCACAAATTTTACTTT
Source organism: Macrotus californicus (assembly GCA_007922815.1). Taxonomy (NCBI): domain Eukaryota; kingdom Metazoa; phylum Chordata; class Mammalia; order Chiroptera; family Phyllostomidae; genus Macrotus; species Macrotus californicus. The sequence continues at coordinate 45,766 of VMDR010003046.1, read as the reverse complement.
CTGTCCTGGATTGCTCGATTTGTTTCCTAGTAAAAGAAACAGTTAATGGGCAGACCTGGCTTGGGTTCCATTTCAGCAACAACTGCAAACACATTCAGAGTGAAAGCAGACCATCTTTTTGGGTTATAAGCCCACTCGCTTTCTCTTCCACTTAATTTCTCCTGGCTTCCCACCCACCCCTGACACAGCTCCTTCAGGTTCCCAGCTGCCTGCTGAGAGGCGTCCTCGCTAGTAGGAGCCGTCACCTTTCAGAGCCACCGTCACAGGGCATTGCAGCATTGTTCTTTGAAGCACAGGATACTCCCATGACTCTCCGACAGTGTGTTGCTGTGGAAACCAGAGCAAAGCCATGTAGGCAGTGGGCCCTTGATAAATATTTATTGATGATGATGAAGAGAGGGTAGCGTCTCGTGGCAACCACGATGAAGGTCCAGGGGAGTTTGTAAGTCACCAGGAAGCCTGATTTAGAGAAATGAAGATGAGCTTTGGAGTCTGAAGTCCTCCTTTGGCATCTGGCCACTGTCCCTCTCTCTGGCTTTGCCAGCTTGGGCAAGTCGTTTACCTTCTTGGGTCCCCAGCTTCTCATCTGTAAAGAGAGGGTTGCTGTAGCTGCCTCTCTGGGTTTTGTGAAGACTGAAGGTGATGGGTGTGGAGTGAGTGAGAGACTGGTGTGAGGAGGACCTTATGCCACTGGGCGGGGGGAGCCTAGTGCATCACTGGCCTTGGCATTGCACCTCAGTTAGGGACGGCCAGTTAGGTGCTGGGGTTTTGGTGATGGTTTCTAGTTTTTCTTCCTGTTGAAGGCTGATTCCCTGCCACCATGTTTAGAAAGAGATTTAAAATGAAATTTTCTAACAGGTGACGCTAATACACGTGGCCATTCAGGGGTTCAGGTAGGAACCGTTTTAAGTACATTTACCTTCCTAAATGAGAGCTGATAGAAAACACACGGTTGTAGCTCGTAACAGAAGAGCGTGTAGCTTGATCCCCTCTCCCTACCTGCTGGCCCCCCTTACCCAGTCCTCCTTACCTCAGGGCTCTCACCTGTTTCTGTCTCTTACCTGGAAATCAAGTGCATGGCACCTGGGGCAGTGGGTGTGGAGAAGATGCTTTGTACACTTGATAAACAGGCAAAGAATAAGCACACAGAGAGGCCTGTGACATTCCAGAGATTAGAGAAAAAAGCTGCAAGATTATTGAAAATAGACCACGTCCAACAGGTGCAAGAGCATTTGCAGGCACCTCAATACGCGGGGCTAGGAGGCAACGCCGGGCAGGTATGAGAAAGCATTGAGACTGTTTCTGAAATCTTATAAAGTGGAATGGAATTGGTTTGGAGAGGGAGAGAGCTATGGATTTAAAAATGGATTGATGACATGCAGATGCAGCCGAAGGGACAGTGACGATCACAGGTGTGTGTCCAGGCGGGCCAGGGTGACCAGTCAGGGTCGTGAGATTCAGAGGTTTGGCGTGGGCTTGCTGGACACCTTTGTCTGCCTGGAAAAGGGACAAATGAACACGATCATATTGTTTATTTATGATCTGTTAGTAAGAGTTTCAGGTACTAAAGAAGGTACAGAGGGACCCAGGGAGGATTCTAGTCACAGATCCCAAGAAGTCAGCTGTGAAAAATGGGAATGAGTGTGAATCAGATGAGAAAGGCAGAGTTGGGAAAGGGCGAGGGGCCATCGAGAAATGGCGATCGTTTGGCCGGTTCGATCCCCGATGGCAGCATCTTCTGCGTGGCCCGTCCCCGGTGTCTACACAGAGGATGGCCACTCAGAGCCCCACCAGCCCTGCCATCCGGCGGTGGGGCAGTGATACGGGGCCGTGGTCGGCAGGGTCAGAGCCTGTTTCCCCTTCACACCGGACTCCGACTGCTGCCTGACACATGCGTGTTCACACTCACGTCCACGTCCGCCGGTGCCCGAGTGGAATAGATATAAAGTCGTTCCAGTTTCTTGAACGTGCAACTTAAAATTTTTATTCGATACTAGAGGGAGTAAACAATGGTGATGCCACTTTGGTAAGCAGTTTGGCTGTTTCTTTAGAAAGTTAAACATACACGTGCCATGGGATCCAGCAACTCCACTTCTAGGCATGTGCCCCACAGACCCCGGAAACATACGTCCACACGGAGACACATGTGTGAATGCCCGCAGCGGCGGTATTCACAGCAGCCGAAAACGGAACAATCCAAACGACCCTCTGCCGGCGACTCCATCCAATGGACTAGGACTAGTGATAAAAAGAAATGACCTGTGGACATGTGCTACAACGTGGATGAACTTCAGAAAGCATTATGCTGAGCGGAAGGAGCCAGATGCAAAATCCTACATGTTATATGAAATATTCAGAGAAGGCAAATCTGTCGAGACAGAGAGCAGATCAGTGGTTGCCTGGAGCTGGGCAGGGGAGCGGGAATTTATGGAGAAAATATTCTGAAGTGATAGAAAGATTTGAAAACTGGAAGGTGGTGATGGTTATGGTAACTATATAAATCCTCGCTCCCAGCTTGTGATGTGTCCTTGATAAGTTACTTCTCCGTCCCTAACCCATATTTCTGCAGCTGTAAAAGTGGGCACAGCAGTGCCTCGGCGCTGTAAGAGCCAGTGATAACTGCTGGAAGCCGCCCAGCTCTGTTCCTGGCACAAGGCAGGCACGCGGTAAACAACATTACTATTACTTACGCTTTGCCAGTTTCCAAAATAGTTTGTTGCATTGGTTCTTTGAAAGGCATTATTTTCTGGTTGTTTTCTCTCTCTCTTTAGACCGTGAATTAAATCAATGAACTAACATTTCTTTCCCTCCAGCAGTTTGGCAAAAATGAAAAAGTTTAAGGCTATCAAGTGTTGAAAAGGATCTGAGCAATTAGGTGTTCATTGTTGAGCAGTGGATATTGAAACAGCTATTTTTGAGTGCTAAATCTGGCAGTGTCCGTGAAAATTGAAGACATGAATACCTTGTGCCTGGATTGTTTTGGTAGGGTAGAGATTGGTGGGGGGAGAGAATAGTCTATCCCTTTTCTTTCTCATGAAGCCAAGGAGGTAGACATGTCACAGAAGAGGAGATGCTCCCCTGCTCAGGAGCAGAGGTCACACGTGGTCCCTTTGTTTACCAACAGGGTGAGCATCTCCTGGAGGTGAGAAAAGAGCTCTATACCTGCATTTTCTCTGCCTTTGTGCGGGGCTCCCGTCAGCACCCCGGAAGGACATCACACTGGTAGCCCATGTCCTATTCTTAAGCAGGTGTTCACGAACCTCGAACTTTCTCGGGATCACAAGGCTTGTCCTCATCTAGGCAAGGACATGGTGCTGTCCCCCATGCTCCCAAGGCCAGTTCCCAGGACCCTGGACAGCCCATTTCCTTGCAGGTCACCCCAGCTTTGCTTTGCTCCCCTTTTATTCCAGGGTTCCAAAGCCCATCCTAAGACCAAAAACCCATTTCTCTTGGTCCCTGCGTGACTCACGGGGGTGGTTTTATGTTCATCCTTACATTTTCATCCTGCATTTGACTCTTTGGACCGGAGCATGAGTTAATGGGTTCATGCCAGCAAGGAGAACTTTTTAAAGAGCATTTAATGTTTGATCATCATGAATGAGTGGCTTTGGAAGAAGGTTTGGATGTGCTTTAATTGACTGTAATTACGGCTTATTTTTGCTGCTCAAACGGTCACAGATTGGTCCAATCGGATTCCTTATCACCCCTTGCCGATGTCTTTGAGAGCATGCTCATTTTTCTGTGGAACAGGATCTTCAGCCTCACCTCTAGGTGTTTCTCTCCCTCACATGGGGTCATGTGTTTATTTAGTTTTTAAGAGCCCTGGTCCCTTTTTGTGGCAACATCAGAAACTGAGGTGCACGTTAATGGTGTTTTGTTTAGGCTCTGGAGTAAAACAAACAATAAAACGGGGGGCTGCTGCTGATGTCAGAGGTAGGAAAAGAAAGATATTTTAGACAGCATGCATTTATGACCATGTGTCTCTCTGACTTTTTAAAATTGATTTGAGCAGAACTTGTTCTAATTCAGAATATTTTTGACATTGTCATATTATGTGCTCAAATTAGAGGGTGGCTTAGTCGTTGATGCCATTTCTTTCTTTATTTTTTAAGTAATTTGGGATTGACCCCTAAATGCACAGGTCCAGATGAGCCTCATCTGTCCGTGTGTCTTGGGCATCTACTTTCCAAAAAGAAGAGAAACAAAATCTTGGCCTCCCTCTCAGGGAGGGAGACTAACTCTGTCAGCTATCGACTGCTGTGTAACAAACAAGTTTCCCCCCGAAACTCAGCGGCTTTCTTTTCTCACCATTTCTTCGGGTCAGGAATCTGGGTCTGACCACAGCTGGGTTCTGGTTCTGGACCAATCACAGGATGCAGTCACCACAGTGGGAACGGGGAAGGGTCTGCTTCCAGGCTCACTCCGGTGACTGCTGGGAGGGCTCCGTCACAGGCCTGAGAGCCTCAGTTCCTCAGGAACTGTTGGCCAGGAGCTGGCCTGGGTTCCCTGCCAGATGGGCCCCTCCCTCACAACAGGGTAGCTCTGGCTTCAGCAGGCGCAAAGGAGAGGGCAGGAGAGAGTGTGAGCAAGACCCAAGTCAGGCGTTTGTAACTCGGTTTTGGAAGTGACATCTCATCGTGTTTACTGTATTTTATTTGTTGGGAGGAAGTCATAGGTGGAGTCCACACTCAAGGGGAGAAAATCGCACAAGGGCTCGAATCCTGGGAGGTGGGGGGGTCAGAGAGAGCCATGTCGGGGGCAGCCGCAGGCTGCAGCAACCTCAAAGCACAGGCCAGTGCAGGAAACCTCAGATCTGGGAGGAAGGCACAAGTGTCGCTTTTAAAGTGGGTCCAAGTCTTTTAACTCTTTTTATTATTTTGGGCATGGGTGTTAACTTGGTGTCAAGCTTTTTTACTCTTTAAAGGCCTTTGAAAAGAGAGATTCACTGTCTCAGCATTCACTTAGTTCACATCTTCAAAAAGTTAATTAGGAATGTCAGAAAGTAAAAATGAGTTACTCTAAAGATCCATCAGAAAACTTTCCAAACTGTACCCTCAAAGTTGGAAGCACTGTGGTGTTTTTATAAGACTATAAATCTTTCACAGTAGTACGGAGGTTCCACAAAAGCCAACTCGTAGAAATCACCAAACAGATTAAGTCTATAGCATAATTTAGCTGAAATTGAATATTTTTAGTGCATTGGGACTTCCCAGTTCTAAAAAATTATTACTTATTTTTGACCTCTTTGACAAATCCGGAGGGTTTTTGTCATGCAAAACATTGAGGATTTAATGTTTCAATGGTCAAAAGTTTTCATGTAAATATACAAAGTATTACAGGGATCAGAATATGTCCTGTCTGTACTTCCAGGGTCACTGCTGTGACACTGGTCCAGTCATTACAGAAGAAACTCACCACAGTGTTCTTTCAGGTTCGGGCCACCAGGTCCTCTAGTTAAGGGTGGTTCTGTCAAAACCCCAGTGGGCAGGCCGGACGTCGGAATTGCTGGTGGGGGCCTGCTTCAGGGATTTGCCTGTGCCTGAGGGGGGCGTGCTGGTGGCTGTAGTTCCAAAGGTCCCTGTTGTGCTTGTCTCTGCATTAAGGCAGGAGGGTCACCAATTTATGATGGTCCCAATCCCAGGTCCTTTTGAAGTCATTTCCACAAAGTGACCGTGGGGAAGGAGGAGCCAGGTCACTGTGAGTGGGCCCTCTGTCTGCCCTGGGGAAGTGTTGGGCCCCCACTCTCAGGGGCTTGGATTTTCTAGCACTTTCTCACCTGTTGGCTCTCATCTCAGCCCTGCTGAGCGAGGTTGTGCAAGGCCGGGTGGCAGGCACCCCTCCGGGTGTGAGGGAGGTCGGGGCGTAGTTTCCCGGTGTCTGGGGTGGGGCAGCTGCGGTGGGTACGTGGAGCCTGCAGAGCAGCCTGTGCAGGACTGCGGCAAGGACCTCATTCCTCCCCACGGTGCCTGCTTGAGTTCAAAGCCATTTCCATGTCCGCTTCTCCTACTTCCAGATCCTGAGCTCCGGATGTTTTTACTGTTATTTTTTCCTTTTATTCAGCGAATCTTTGCTGAATATTTACTTACTATCCCTTCACCTTTGCATTATTTTTTAACCTTTGTGTTAGGACATGCATGTATTGGGGTTGGGGAGCGGTTTTCAGGTCACAAACTTCAGAAACCAAGACTTTAAGCCAAAATTCTAACCTATTTCAAACTGGGGAGGGGGGCGGAGGGTGACAGTAGGGATGGGGGGGTGAGCATCCCAATCAGCTATATCCAGAAGCCGGGAGCATTGCCAGCCCCTTCACTGTATCTCAGCTGGCTGCAGTTCAGGATGGTTATCTTCCTCTGAAATCTCTCTGGAACAAGGACAGGGCCGCTCTCGAATAGGTGCCTTGCCTTGTCTTGAGGCCGTTTACATTTAGTTTGCGGGGACGGTGGCACCTCCTGGAAGGAGAGGAAACTGAAGTTCTCACCTAGTGCCATGCTCAGCTCTAACACGCAAGCACCTTAGTTGAATCCAAGCACCGTACCACCGTCCTGCACATACAAGTTTAGAAAATTGTTTTTTGTCTGCTGATCAATGCAAATTTTCCATCTCAATTAAGTCTTTAAATTTTTTTTTTTTTGCACAGAGGGTGGGTGTTCCAGGTAGAACGTACTTTCCGGGACTTGACCCTCGGAACACGATTTTTGGTGCAGGAGGGCATTCACCTGAACAAATCCCAGAGTCCCAAGGTCGCCACTGTCTTAAAGGACGTACACGTATTTTAAAACAGCACGTCTTGTTTCATTCGGGACCACTGTCCTTTCTGGCCACTTCCTAAGTGAAGGGGAATCAGGTCAGAGCTTCCTTACCTTTGTTATCCCTGCCTCCTCCCACACAGAAGACGTGTAGCACGCATGCGCCGAAGCTCATGCACCGAAGCGCGTTGTTACTGGTTTTCCCGAGAACTGGTTCCGCAAGCACAGACCTAAGCTCAGTTCCATCCCCATTTCCTCTCACCTCCGGGCCTCAGCAGCTGGCACTCGTCCCTGGAAAGTTGCTGACCACCTGTCCCACTTGGAGCTCCAGGGTTCCTTGGTACCTCCCCCACCCCACGTTACCTTTTCCTATGTCTGCGTTGGGGGCTTCCCTTTGTGATCTGTAGATTTTGGGTCAGACCTCATACAGAAGATCCCAGGAGTCAGGCTGTGGGCTCATTGCCCTTCGCTCAGCCATCTGCATTACGTGTTAGGTCTGAATGGCTGGAGGGAGAGGAGCAGTGGGCACGTCCTGCGTGTCTCTGCTCTGCCCACCAAAATTCTCCTGCTGCAGGCACATCTTACTCATTGTTGCCTCCCTTGGCATTCGGATCCCTGTCTGAACTCTGTCCACGGTGGTGAGCTCTGTGTACCCGTCCCACTTACTGACACCTGTGGCATAGTTTCACGTGGGTGACAGATGATGGGGCGTAGACCTTACATGTGCTCTCAAACATTCATAAATTCCTGGTGCACTTAGCTAAAGATGCGGGGTGTCCCGGGAGTGAGGTGACCCCACAGAGAGGCAGCGGATGGCGGAGGTCTTGGCCTAACCTCTTGAGCTCCTGGTCCCCTCATGGGGTGTGCAGTTTGCAGTGACATCTTTGGCACCAGCAGGGTCCTGCTTGAGCCCAGAGGCGGTTTTTTTTTTTTGCTGCGCCACTGCCCTTTCCTGTCAGCATTTTGGAAGAGCTTATGCTACAAATTTGAGCATCTGTTAAGGGACATTTACAAATACTAGGTTCTTCTGGTTCACGGACCAAACTCCTCATCTGCTGGACCATCTTCTGTGGGAAGGAAAAAGAAAGAGTCAGTTTTATGGACATAACAATCAAAAGCGTGTTAATGGTCAGACCAGGTATGTTAGCATAAAAAGCAGAAAGGGCGGCCGCCCTCCTCAGAAGAGGTGTGGGCAGAAATGGGCCCGGGATGGTAGAAAAAGGGCAATTTTGCTTTCATTGTAATATTCTATTTCATTTGGAAAGAGGATCGTACTAAGAAAATTTGTTAAAATCAGTTGATGATTCTTAATAGAGAAGAACATAGGTGTTAATTACGTTTCTCTTTGTAGTACATCTGCGTTTAAGTTACTTCCTTAAAAAGGGAAACTCTTGGAGTTTAATATTGAGTTGGCCAAAAAGTTCATTTAGTTTTTTTTCCATACCGTGGCTCTGGTGGTGCTTACTTGTTTTTAACTTTGTTTGAAACAATTTTGTTAGATTGTATTGTGACAGCTGTCATGTCAGCGTTCATTAAAAAAAGTTATCAAAATTGGTGAGTTTTTGTGCAGCCATTTTAATATTGAAGATGGAAGACAATACGCAACGTTTTCGGTGCATCATGCTTTATTATTTCAAGAAAGGTAAAAACGCAACTGAAACACAAAAAAAGATCTGTGCAGTGTGTGGAGAAGGCGCTGTGGCTGATTGAAGGTGTCAGAAGTAGTTTGCGAAGTTTCTTGGTACTATTGAGATTTCGGACAAATACCTCTTTGCTGTGGGGCTGTCTTAGGCATTGGAAGGTGTTTAGCAGCACCCCTGGCCTCTACCCATACCTGAAGCCAATAGTGGGAGATAAGCCAACCTACTCAGAATATCCAAGTCAATGAAGTTATTGGTGAAAATGAAAAATGTGTCTTTTATTTTATGGAAAAAACTAAATGGACTTTTTGGCCAACCCAACATTTGCTAGTAACGTGCACACGATCGAGACTTTAAATGTATGTACTGTTTTCATCCATCATTCTTTTGAAACAAACTAGGTCTTGTTTTCTATGTGGAAAACCTTCTTTCAAAGGCTGGAACGATGATTTCTAAGGGGACTTCTAAGACATCTGCATGTGGTTAGAAGGAAAGAGGGAGAGAATCGTGTCTCAGGTGCAGGGAGATGTTTGAGCCTGTGTGATTGGGGTCCCGATGGGGGGCCTTATTAGCCACTGTCCCCCCTCCCCCCACTCCCCCCACCTGGGGCCTCCATGGAGAAATTGCAGAGAATTCTCCGTGGGTGTTCTCGAGGCCCCAGAAAGGCACATTTGGCACAGGGGGCTAATGTCGCACCACCTTTTCAGTGCTTAGGGATACTCTGAACCTTATCCAAGTTTTCCCACCTGTGAAATGACTTCTGTGCTTCTTACGGGCTGGAGTTCTAGTCTCTGACTTTAAGATTGGATTTTTTTTTCCCCCTGAAAATCAAATCATTTGAGATGTTTTGATAGAGATTAAGTATCTTAAAAATCTGCCCTTTCCCGATGAATCAGTTTTGTTATTTGATGGCATCCATGGTTTGTTTGTTCAAGAGGAGTAAGTTGTGAAATCCGAGGTCTCGGGGATGAAACAAACAGAATCCGTTTCCAGGGTTTTTCCCATCCCACAGTAGCCCCGAGTTAACCGTCTGTGTTAGAACACAAGAGCAGGATTTCACGCTCCTGGGATGAAGGGTTCTTAACCCAGAAGAGCGCACAGAGGAGAGGAGCATTGGGCTCATGTTGGAATAGAAAGCAGACAATAATACAAGGAGATGACAAGTCATTTGCTAACATGATGGATGAGAGGGGAATAATAATAGGGAACCAGATTCAAAAGTTATGAAAAATCACAGGTGCACCTGGGTATGTCTGCAGAGCATGAAGAATTTAAACTGAACTCCAAGGGAATAAATACAGAAAAGGAAATGACTACCAAATAGCAAACCCTAACATTGTTGAATACTTGAAATGCTGATAATGAGCCAGACATTTTTCAAAGGCTTATGGAGTCTTCCTAACAGTCCTGTTATACCCGTGGGTCTAATTATCGTAAAAAATGGGGCACAGAGTGGCTAGGTAGCAAGCTCAAGGTCGCACAGCTAGTGAGGGGTAGAGCTAGGACTTGAACCTGAGTGATCTGAGGCTGGAATGTGTTTTCTTAGCCACTGTTTTTCTCCTGGCTCTGTGACTCACGCTGTGTCAGGTGCTGTGGTCAATGCACACTCAGGGGAAAAATTCAGATCCTGTTGGCAATTCCTGGGTGGAAAGCCTTCCTTCAGAATGATTAGTGAGAATTCCTTTGGGGCAGTTGCAAGACTCTGGCTAATTCTCGTAATCACCCCATGACACAGGCATGACAATTTCATATATCAGATAAGAGAATTGGTTTCATTGTGGTGCAAGGTCTTGGCCGCTGTCACACTTGTGTTTGTCCCATTTCAGAGTCCAAGTTCATAACCAGCACGTGATGTTGAATGTCAGAAGATTTTTATGGCCATAAGAGGTATGGGAGAGAGGGGCTATCTTCCTGAGAAAATGTCCCATTTCCCTTCTAAATAACTCTCAACCGTCCCAGTCATACAAGAGGGTAGTTCCGAGGGGCAGACCTTCACTTTTCCTGGAACAAAAGCGAGCCCCTAGATGTGGCTGCTGCTGGTTCCACCTTGGGGGCCCAATAGCTGAAGATGCCACACCTCCAGGAACTCAGATGCAGTGAAGACTTCATCTTGGACCATGGTCTTTAGACCTCTGGATCTGCAGCAAACAAAACATTTCGGGAAACCACTTGTGGGTTGAACAGAGTTAACTGAGTTCATTTAACCCACAGGATAGCCACCCTGTGTATTTAAGAGAGGCGATTATCATTCCAGTTTTACAAAGGAGAGGCTGAAGCCTAAGCCATCAGGTAGGACTGCCCTTGAATTTGTGGGATGCCTCAGGTGTAGATCGTCACAGATTCTGCTGCACGAATCTTTGATTCTGTAACATAGGAGCTTGTGTAATTTTATCTCTCATTTTCCCAAGGCACCAAAATGCCTGCCACCGACTTTTTTATTGGGTGGCTACAATAAAGAATGTGTTGTATAAACTCCCTCCCTATTTCTGCTCTTGTGACTGCAGTTTCTGAGCTTGGTTCCTGTTGTGACCTTTGGTAGTTCTTGGCTGTTTTTCTCGTGGAATCGGGTCAGGGGCAGGTGGACCCATCTGCTCTGCCATGAAGGAAACCATAGTGGTTCAAAGTCTGATGTCAGGCTGTGTGGGTTCAAGCCACTGCTGTGCTATTTACAAGCTGTATGACCTTGAACAAGTTATTTGAGCCCTCTGAGTCTCAATTTTATCATCTGTGAAATGAGGCTAATAAGAATGATTTGCCTGTAGGGTGGTTGTGAGAAATCAATGAAAGTGATGTATGTGAAATGCTTAGCACGGGGCCAGGCTGGGGGGAAGTGCTCATCAGTAAATGCTCGCCTTTTTGATAGCCGTGCTCTTGCTGGAGCAGGATTGCCCGAGCTCGGTGGAGCAAGGCATATATGGCTGGGGTGACCAGTTGTCCTGGTAGGTCCAGCATGTGGGACCCTCAGTGCTAAAACCAGGACTGTCCCAGGCAAACCAGGATGGATTGGTCACTCTGATGCCCACCAACTCGCTCAGAGTCATCGATTGCATATGCTGTGCAGGCTTCTGCAAATTGCATATATAATTCATATTCATGTAGCAGAAAAAAGCTGATCTGATATTTGATTTGCATTTTATGGATGTCACTGTTGGAAGAAATAGACTAGCTTTTGTCAATTTCTGAAAATACCACCACTAGAGGGGCTGGTGGGGTCTGGCGGTGCATCTCTCTGGATCCTGACGGAAAACAGGATTCAGCTCCAACATGTCAAGAGATTTGGAAAAGGGACTGTTCATGGGGTGGGGTCCAGTTTAAGGGAGCTCACCCGGGATGCTGAGACAGCTAGTGAGTAGGGGCAGCAAAAGGCCATTAGCAGGCTTTAATTTGTGAAGGGGTGTGGGGAGGGGTTGTGTTCACGGAACCCTTCCTTGCACTGCTCTGAGTTCCAGGAGGCACGGCTCCTTTGCCTTCTGGTTTCTGATTGTGTGTAGCAGACGGGGATCGCTGGCAGGAGATTATAAGGCGGGAGAGGGGTTGGGGTATTTATCCTCCGCTCTCCACGTCTCACTGCTTTCCAGGATGGTGATATTTCTCAATTGCGGTTGGTCTCTCAGTGTGGTCCCTAGACCAGGGCACCAGATCCGCCTGGGAACTTTTTATAATTGCAAATTCGTGTGACCCACCACAGACCTACTCAGTCATGAACTTGGGAGGCAGGGCCCTGCATCTGTGCTCTGGCCAGCCCTCTTGGTGATTCTAGTCCACAGGAAAATTTGAGAGCCGCTGGTCTAGGGAGCAAAGAGCACATAATGTCGTGTGAGGTCTTTGGCCGGTCAAGTTTGCCCTGTGGCTTGGAGGTTGGTTTCAATCGTAGCCAAATGAGAAGGAGCTTTGCTTTGCCTCTTCATAGTGCTTGATTCTCTTAAATAGCTTTTAAATTTATTTTTTTATAGATTTTATTTATTTAGTTTTAGAGAGAGGAGAAGGGAGAAAGAGAGGGGGTGAAATATCGTTGGGTGAGAGATACATTGATTGGCTGCCTCTCCCGCGCCCCCAGCCGGGGACCTGGCCCACAACCCAGGCTTGTGCCCTGACCAGGAAGGGAATTGAACAGGCGACCTCTCAGTTTGCAGGGCCCCCCACCAGCCAGAGATGCCTTTATTTATGTGTTTATTTTCTGACTCTTTTCTACTAGAACTTAAGCGCTGTGGCGGCCAGGTCTTTGTCCTGTTCGCTGCAGATGTCCACGCCCAGCACTGTCCCTGTACTCAGTGCTCCCTCGGTGTGGGCGAACGCACGGATATGAAGTGATCGCTGCAGTCACTGTCGGCAGCCTTCTTCTTGATTCGAAGATTCTGTGTTCTCTCATACAATAATGGCTGGTTGATCGTACACCTGTCACTCTGAAATCTCAACCCACAATTCCCTTTTTAAAGGAAAATAATAATTGATGAATTAAGGGAAAGAACACTTGAAGCGCCGTGTGCGTGTGTGTCAGGGACCGTGGCACGTGCAGTCTGTCCCATGTCATCCCGTTTAATCGAAGTGCAGCCTCTGCGAAATTGGGTCACCACAAAGAAAGGCAGTCTCAGTGGAGCTGTGGGACTTACCCGAAGTGACAGCTGTGCACAGGCCAAGCCCAGGTTTCAGTCAAGCTGTGCTCGCTTCCAGAGCGGTATCGTTTCAGTTTCCAAGCTGTGCAAGATTCAGAAGAATCTATTGAGTGGCAGAGATTGATTGTATATCATAAAAAATAGTTTGCCTTGAAATACAGTGATATTTTATCTTGGGCCACTCAACAAGTTGGAAAGAGAATAAGCATTGAAGTCTGAGAGGCTTGCATTTGCAACCTAGGCCCCTGCCACTTATTGGCTGTGTGTCCTTGGGGAAGCTACGGGACCTTTCTGAGCCTAGATTCCCCATCTGTCAATGGGGATAATGCTACCAGCCTTGCAGGGGGGTTGTGACCATTTTAGATGATGCATATAAAATACCTGGCAAGTGATAAATAACAGCGGGCATTTCTGAGGATGTTTTTGAGAATTGGTAATTCGTGTATGAGTCGAGGTAAGTCTCAATTCAGTGGGTGGATTTTAGAATTTATTGCTCTTCACGAGGAGAAACTGATAACATGGCTTCAACTCACAGCAGTCTCTGGAGATAGTTTCATTCCCATCTGGACTGGCTCTGGGGTCAGACTGGCTGGGATCCTTAATCATCCCGCTTCCCAGCTGCATGTCTTCACGCAAATTAGTTAATGGCTCTGAGCCTTAAACTTCTTTTTTAGAAAATAGGGGAAGAGAGTGCCTGTGTCAGAGATGCTTATGAGCATCGTGTGAAGCAGTGAATACATGGTGTGAAACTAGCTATCCTTGTTCAGTGGGAATTTCCTCTGCATATCAGATGCATCCGCAGTCTTCATTGCTGTTGAATGTTTCACACACAGATTCACATCTGTGCGTGCAGTTGGGCACGGAGTGAGGTCCTGTGCAGAAACACCGAGTGGTACTACATGCGCCAGGCACCATGTAAAAGCTCCTTTCTCCTCTCATATCTTACTATTCAAAAAGCCTGCCTTCCAGGGTCCTGGGAAGAACCTAGAAAGGAGCTCAAGAGTCTTGGGCTACTGACCACATGCTAAACCCACACGAAGCTCTTGCCCTTTGTCCAGGGGAGAGCCCCCAGCCTCTCCAACAGTGGCTGCAGCTTTTACTTTCCATACAGATCTTTACAAACAGGCTTGTATTTGGTTTCCAAGCCCTGAGGGTGGCGGAGTAAGGAGAAGACTGGCGGCCCCGGGAAGGCTTGCTTGCCATGGTGGGGAAAACAGGAGCGATGGTCTGCTTGCAAGAGAAGAGAATTCGGAGGAGCAGCGGGGCGAGCTCAGTAAGTGCAGTAGCCAGAGCTGCTGGGCACGTGGACAGGGATGCTGCTCTCCTCGTACGGCCCCGAAGGCTGCACCTGCTGCTTTGCCGAAGATGTGGCGGTCGTCGTGGTGATGTGATTTTTTTTTCAGGAGAGAAAAAAATAGGTTTGGGTTCTCAATACAATCTGATCTTTTAATGGATAACCTGAATTATATAAAAAAAGCTAAATTGTTTTCTTTAATCCTAACGATTCTATTTTTATAATGCTTTATACAGTATTTTCAGGCACATCATTGCAGTTTAATCCTGGCTCTTAATAAATGCTACCTCCCCTTTGCAGATAGGAGGCTGAATCGTAGATGCGTTAAGGGGCCAACCCAAGGGCACGTGGGCACTGAAACCTGCGTTTCAGATTTTGCACCTGGGGTGTGCAACGTGGCCCCATCCTGTCACATAAGAAGGAAGGGAAGTTTGTGGAACATTTCTAAAGCATTTGTAGACACAGCCCTTCAAGCGTCAGCTGTGCCATTTAGCACGATGCCTGCAGCCCCATGGACCCAGGATTTAGGTATTTGGAGTCGTACATTGAATTAAAGAGCACGCCTTAGCTATTTGGAAAGCTCTGTGATCACGAAGGCAAGTTTTCTTGGGCTCAGCTTGAGTGAAGGCATAGTGGGGGTGGACGAGCAGGTGGGAGTCGATGCGTAAAGGAGAGTCCAGGTAAAAAGAAGGAGAGGCCTGAGGGCCCAGATTGGCATGCAGGGGACCGTCGTGAGACAGGACAGATGGCCTTCTCTTGGAGGAGTATGCTACTTCTCTCCGTTCTGTGACTCCTTTGATTTTGCCTCACCTAACTCTTCTGGGGGAGCAGGTTTACAGCCTCCAGCTCTTTGTTAAAAATAACTTTTATTTGCCAAGAGAAATTCATACCAGCATGGGAAACATTGCTGTGGAATAGAGATTTGACAGCAAGTGACATAACAGCCACTGAAGTGGAGCCTACCTCTGACTTCCTCAGATGCCCGTCCTATCCAGGTGGATGGGGCGGCCATGGCTCAGAGCCAGGTGACAGTGTTCAGGGAGGTGGGTGGACAGGGAGACAGGCCAAGCGGAGTGCTGATAGCCCCTCCCCCTGCATGCAGAGATGCCATGCCATGGTTTGACTCTCTTCTTTGTCCCCTGCGTTGAAGAGAAAGATTGGACAAATGACGTCCCTTTGTTGGAGAAAAGGGATCAAGATGGGTTTAATAATGTGGTTCTTTGAAAGAAATCAATGGCCAGTCTGTTCTTTTAACTTTGTGAAAGCTCAGTATGATGCCGTTGGAGGTGTGTGGAGAGTTGGCTGCCGGTGGCTTCTGGGTTAGGGTGACCTGAGAAACTCAAATTGAAGTGGACCCTGTGTTAGTTAACTGTCGCTCCCTAGAAGTCACCACAAAGTTAGCCACTTAAAAAATGACACTTACTAAACCATATAAGCCACTGAAAACAGTTGTTATCTCACGGTCCCTGTGGGTCAGAAATCTGGGAACAGCCGAGCTGGGTCCTCCGGCTCAGAGCCTCCCACAAGGACTGCAGCCAAGGTGTCGACCAGGGCTGCGGTCGTATCTGAAGGCTTGACCGGGGCACGGATGCTTCCAAGCTAACGTGGATGTTGGCACCATTCAGTTTTGTGCAGGCTGCCAGACTGAGGGTTTTGCCTCCTGTGGTCATTAACCAAGGGCCACTCTCAGTCCCTTGCTACACTGGCCTTCCCAATGCTGTGGTTTGCTGCATCTCCCCAGCGAGAGAGAGTCAGCCAGCAAGACAGAGCCACGGTTTTACTTAATCACAGAAGTGACATCATCTGTATGTGTATTTATGTATACTTTAGCATATTCTGCTTGGCTAGAAGGTAGTTAGTACTCCATCCCACAGCCCACACTCCAAGGGAGAGGGTTACTTCACGGCAGGTGTGCTGGGAGGTGAGGATCATTGGGGACCATGTCCAAGTCTGCCTGCCGCAGACCCACATCTTATAATCCGCCCCTTTTTTTATTCTTCAGAGCCTTGGCACAAAGAGCTTTGCTTCTGTGATGATGGGAGAGATTGAGATTTAACCAAGAGACTGAAAGAGGGAGATGGGACGTTTCAAGTGAATTTGATCTGGTTACCTACGTACCTGTGTTGGCTTACCCAGTGTCTTACAGAGGGCGTGCAGTGCGTGATTTCCTTGCACCCGCACCCTAACCCTGAGAAGTGGGCAGGTGAGGGAGCCAAGATTTGGAAACAAGCCTGAATCTTGTCTGAGCTCACAAGGGTCCAGAGCCCTTGGACTTTGAACAGAAGGCTTCAGGAATAAAGGCTTTGCTGGGGTTGACTAACATGGGGGCCCTTTTTCTCTGAGGGGGCCAGGGTTAGCTGGAGCTGGGCCACTGGGCCAAGTTCAATGTCAAGAGTTCAAGTATAGTCTATGGGCAGGTACGAAGGTCAGACTAGGCTCCAGAGGGGATGTCGGAAGTCAGGATGCAGAAGGGCAGCCAGAGAAACACAGCAAAGCCCCTAAGGGCCAAGTGTCTTGACAAGCTTTCCTTTCATGTAAGTTAGAATTTTGGGAAAAAAGCTGTACTTTTCCTTATTATTCGTGCATGCCCCCCTCCCCCCAGCGTTGAATTTGGACTTCGTAAAACCATTTGGAGCCCCTGTCCTCTGATACCTGCCAACCATGAGGCCGGTTTTTCTTTCCGACCGCCTTTGTCTGCATTAGCTGTGATTGAACTTTTTAGTTTTCTCTTACATTATGGAGCCGAGCTGCAAATGGAAATGTGAAAATGCCAGCTTGCGTGGTGATCTGTCTGAGGCCTGTTAGGTGTGCGGGCGGTGCTGACTCTCTCACTTCGACTTGTTACTGGTCCGATGATTTCAGCTGTGAAGGGAATGAAAGGAACGAACACGCAGGAGCTGTGGGAAATGCGTCCTTAAACCTCGTGTCTGAAAGGCCATGCTTGGTGGTGGAGGAAAGCGGGGAACCCTTTCACATTATGGATTGAGAGTCAATGTTAAAGGCAGGAAAAAAAATTTCAGTGTTTCGGAGACAGGGAGAAACCAGGAGATCCACAGAGCTTTTGATGGGGAGACGGTTTGCTCCGGACTCTTTAATCGAGAGGACGGTGCTCAGCTTCCTGTTGACACATTTTTCCCAAGAAAGTTGATGCTCTCAGAGTTGCCACACAACTGCCCAAATAATGTTTTAAAAACATAAATCAGACCACGTCCCTTTCCTCTTTGAGACCACTCCGCTGGGTCTTAGAATGAAGCCCCAGCCCAAGCTCCTGCTTCTTGCCTCGAAGATCTGGCTCCTGAGAGTATCTGTCCCCCCACCCCCTCCTGCCCTCATTACTTGACTGAGTCTGGCCGAGGGGCCAGCAAACTCCGTCCCAGGGGCCTCGTCTGCCTTTCGCCTGGTTGTGTGTGGTGTGTGAACTGAGACTGGATTTTCTGTCTTTACGTGGTTGGTAACAAAAGAACAGTAGTTTCTAACGCAGGAAGGCAGTATGAAATTCAAATTTCTGCATCCATAAAGAAGTTATTTTCGAACACACGCCCCTTCGTTTGCATGTCGTCTGTGGCTGCTTCCATGTGACGAGGGTGGAGCTGGGTACAGTTGGGTTCTGTAGTTTCTGCTACCCGCCGTCATCCGCAGTCTAAAAATAGTCAATGGAAACTTCCAGAAACAAACAAACCGTATGTTTTAAATCGCATGCCTTTCTGATGACATCTCATACCATTTGGCCCCTTCCCGCCCTGCACATGGATCATGGCCTCGTCCAGCACATCCACGAGGTGGGTGCTCCCCGCCCATCAGCCACTTCGTAGCTGTCCCCGTTTTCAGATCCGCTGTCGAGTTATTGCGTTGCTTTCTCATGTAAACCTCATTTTACTTAATAACAGGCCAAGGCCATTGACGGACTTTTTATCTTTGTGTGTGATTACAGTTGATGTGCTTTCTTATTGTTACTCTCTTACTGTGCCTGGTCTGTCCATTAAGCTTTGTCATAGGTATGTCTGTGTGGGAAGAAGCATGGTACACCGTGTCTGGGGATCACTACTGTTTGAGGCTCCTGGCAGCCGCTGGGGGACTCGGGATGTACCCCCTGCAGATACAAGGGACGACTCTAGTTGCAGCGGGAACTGTATGCCCTGCAAAGGCAAAGTGCTTACTGTTTGGCCCTTTACAGGAGCGTTTCGCTCACTCCTGATTTAGCCACGTCGGCCTTCCTTTCCCACCGTGAGCAGGGAAGACCTCAGGACCTTCGCGCTCGCTGTTCTCGCTGTGAAAGATGCTGCTGCTTTTCAGCCTCTGCTTTGATACCGCTCCTTCTGTCCACGTGGGCGCAAATCTGTTGACACGTTAGTCGTGTCAAGAACTGAAAGGATTAATTTATTTCTTAGTTTGTTTCTCCCACGTGAATGGAAGTTCTTCGGAGGGAGCCATTATGTCCTGCTCACCCCTGAGGAAGGGCCTGGCACATAGTGGGTGCTTTATAAGTGTGTGTTGACAGACTGCAGGGATGAAGGGAAATCAGGGCCGAGTCTGCGGCTCGACCCTCTGCCCCGCCTGCTGGTACGTCCTTCGCTCCAGCAGCAAACTCTCGGTCTCTACACACGGTGTCGTTTTCAGCCAGCTGAGATGGGCACGGAAGATGAGACATCACCAAAGTCAATTCATTGTGTGTCATTTAATTCACTTTGTGATATTTTAAATGATCCTGAACGATCAGGTGTACGTTGTAGCACACTCGAGGAGTAAGGGCATGCGACATTCACACCGTGATTACAATTTCACAATTTTTGAAACTTTCCCCCGACAGTCAGCTTTCTCCATTCTCTCCCCATAGAGTGCATGAGGGTCTATGTGTTCCAGGCTTCAAGCTTTCGGTTTGGGACTGATTTGGGGGAACACATTTTCTAAAAGAGAAGATATGGCTTAGGTGTGGTTTGTTCCCCTTCTCCTCTCCCTCTCCTCTGGTACACACACGACGCACACAGGTGAGTGGGACATGCCGTCAGCGGACATCCTTGGACATCTTTCTCCCCCGAGGGCCACAGGCCAGGGCAGAAGCCCCAGAACCATCCAGCTAGCACGTGAGAACGCACTACTGCCTGACATACACACCAGCCCGTTCTTTGCCATGTGGTGGCCCGCAGGGACCATGACTGGTGTCATAGAGTGGCATGTCAACATGCAAGAGCTCTGTCCCTCTCAAGGTTGACCACAGACGTTCATTTTGGAGGCTCAAAAGTGGCTAAGAGGTGGTTGTTACAAATCTGCGTAGGCACGCTGCCGTTCTCAGCAGGGCATCTTTGCTGCTGTCGAAGATGGGTCTCCACTCCCCTTAGCCAGTTCCCCGGTCCGACGGTGTTCGCTCAGTTCCGTCTCTGGGTCACCGACTGGAGCTGACACCAGCAGGGGAGACATGGAGGGCCATTCCTGCCCTCAAAGGGCCCGCTGTCTGGCTTGGGGGAATGGATGGGCGTGTTGGCAGTCACCATACAGAGACGCTGCTGCAAGGGGCCGCCTGGGGGGCAGCTCACTTGGGCTGGAGCTGTGTTTGGAAGACAATGATGACGGAGTAGTGAGCCAGGAGAGGGAGGGCATGGGAGAGCGGCCCAGGCTAAGCCAGTGCCCAGCAGGTCCTCGTGAAAAGCCGAGCCCTTTGGTGTGTAGGAGCCTGCAGAGACAGAGCTGGTGTGGCGGGAGGCGCGAGGAGGGGCGAGAAGCAGCCTTCCGACCTGAGCCAAAGGCTCGACTTTCTGCTGCCTTTGGAGTCAAGGACCATGGAGACCTCTGTGTGCAGGGAGGTGATGTTATATTTGCCGGGGATCACAGATCGTTTTGGGCATGACCAGTCGTGTGCTTCAGTGACTCAGGGTGGGATGACACAGAGCAGCTTCTGCTTCTGCAAAAAGCTGTTACTCTTCTTGCTTTCTGTGCATCTGTTAACAGAGCAAGGGCTTTGGAGTCAGACACTGGTTTTGCCACTACATTTCGGACCCTGGAAAGTTACTTAGTCCAGCTCTGCCTCAGTTTCATCATCTGTTAAAGGGGCATAATTATAAAACCCACCTCCCAGGGTTGTTCTGAGAATCAAGTCACTTAATACAGATGAGAAGCACATACAGAGTGAGCATACATCCAGTGCTCCCTGTCACTGCTAGTATTCCCTTTTAATTTATTGCTCTCTCACCCGGCACACGATACGATGTGAAAGTGTGGACCCCTGCCCGCAGGTGCCAGGTGTGGAATAAAATGGAGTAACAGGTAGCAGTTGGAGTACGTGGTCTTGTTTTATTGAACGACCCCTGAATGTGCTTGTTTAATTACATTTCCCTGCATCCTGCCCTCCAGTTTCAAAGGCAGGAAGCACCATATTAGCATGGTAATGTCACCATCATAATCGACCAAGTCTGTGTGGATAGGAACATCTGTGCAATATTTATGACCCATAAAACACGGTTACGCTCTACAATGTTGTTCTCATCCCAAGTAGGCCACGGCGATGGGGCCGCGATCAGAGGACCCTCCTGGGGCCTTCTGCCCTGCTCGCCGTACTCTGCGCCAGCCAGCCTACATGGGAACAGGCGGGGTCACATGGCGGATGGTGAAAATCAGGCTCCTGCGGGGTTTTCTGCCCATCAGAGCAAGAAATGAGTTGCCTTTTTACAGGAAAACCGGGGTGGGGGGGAAGGTATTCTTATTTTTATTTTTTTAAATCAAGAGCGGCCAGCTTTCTGTGCTGTTCACGGACTCGGGCGCTCTCCGGACTGTGCAGGGGAAGTCTGAAAATCCCAGGCAGTTCCCTGACATTTGTACTGCACCTGTTGCCATTATTGCTTGGGCGTCCAGGAGACTCTGAGTCAAATCTGCAGCCCAGGCTCAGTCGTTAGCTAAGATGTCACAGTGGGTGATTTTCCCTTTGGTCTTGATTTTCTTCCATTTATTCTGCTGTTCTTCCTTGTGTTTTCATTGGATTAGATGTGTTTTTATAAGCTAACATTTAAATTCTTTCATGAGCATGTTAGGGTATCATGAAGCGCTCTCTCCTTGTCATTTGATACGTTCTTAAAGTCTGCAAACTCATGCATGTGACTGGCCAAGAAAAGCAGAAGCCAGAAGCTGAGATCTGCTGTGTGCCCAGGTCAGCTTCAGTGTTTTGCCTACAGTGTACCCAGGGCTCAGCAAACTTTTTGGACAAAGGGTCAGATAAGCAGAAATAGAACTTTACTTACAAAGGAAGCTGGCCCACAGGTCCCGATTCTCTGGTCCCTGAACTAGTATAAATAGCATACACAGAGACAGTTCACTAGTCACTAAATGTCCATCTTGACAAATCGTCATCACAACACATTGCTCCCGTGAGACTACCCCAGAGTCCAGGAAGGAGACAGGACCAGGGCCTCAAGGTTCCCTCATACTGCTTCCCATGTGTTGTTGCCCTGTCTCCAACCCCGGTGGCTTCTAAACACAGTAAATACCGTTTTGTACGACATTACATCCTGCATATGAAAACACCATCGATTTAAAAAAAAAAACATTCTCAAGAAGCAGACTTGGTGCCTGAGTACGAGCAGGGTTCTGCCCGGCTCTTCTGTGGACTGGCATTAGCACCAGGGTGAGATTGTTGCTACGCCCTTTGAATTGCGGTTCTTTTCCTGTGAAGTGGGTTAGGGACGCCTGTGTCAGGGGCTGCAGGACGTCAGTCACATGCCATCCTCCAGGTCCTTAATGCGCTCCTGTACACAGGGACCCCCTACTTTTATGTTTTCATCAACCACGTTGCCTTGTCCCCGTCGGTGAGCGCGTCACTGGGTGCAGCAGGCTGCCACTCGTTGGGACTGTCACTGCCTCGAAATAGAGGACAATGCTCACTCAGCCGTGCTGATTTGCGTGTCGGCAGCCAACCCGGGTCGGCCTCCAGTGTGGTTAACTTCTTTCAGATTTATCCTGGCTGTTGGCTGCCTCCGTGAGGCCTCTGTTGGCATCTGGTGTTCCCAGAGCACCGAACAAATAGCCCTTGTGGGGGCTTCCTGGCATGCAGGCCTCCCTGCTCGTTGGTATGCTGGTGGCTTCTCCTCACACATGAGCACTTGTCTCCGGGGCCGAGTCCGGCTCTGCTGGATGGGCTGGTGGGTTGCGGGAGGCAGGCCTGCTTCCTGCCGGGGGCCCTTTCAAGATGGGGCTCTGTGGCGGAGGCCGGCGGGGGACAGGAGGGATTGGCTCCTTTTTGGGTCAACGTGCCAGTGTTTCAGCAACGCAGCAACGTGCGCACGGCGGAGCTGAATGTCAACGGGTTTCCGACCACTCTGTCCTCACCAGGTCGCTTGGCGATAGGGTGCGATCAAGGGCAGCCACGGAAGTTAAACGCACCTTGGGGGACGTGAATCGCTGTCACCGCTCTCGGAGCACTTCCAGTTTCTCCATCCAGGAAGGAGCGTTTAGGAAGGCCATTATCGATGTCAGGGAGCACGTGATAGGAGCAGGCGTTCTGCAGCCGTGGTGTGATGGCACAGAACTGAACATTCCCTTTTGCAAGGGCTGGAGTGGCTTGTGGGGAAGCCAGCTTTTCTCTTTATGTGCGCAGGGTGTTAACGAGGAGGGAAAGAAAGGCAGAAAAGCAGCAAATTCTACGTGCCAGGCACCGTGCCATGGGCATTTACAAACGTCATCTTGTAATGTCCTCAGACCGACTCCGAGAGGCAGGTATTGTCAGCCCCATTTTATTGATGAAAAACTGAGGCTCAGGGCCATGGGGTGGTTGCCCCAGTGTTGGGGGCAAAGCCGTATAATGATGATAGATGCCAGTGTCCTGCCCACATCCTGGGGTCCTTCTCCCTGCTGTTGATGTCCCCGCCCGCAGCCTGCAAACAGCTTTCACGCAGTGACTGATGGGAGTTGATGTCTAAACACATGACACATGATGTCCTAACCCTCAAGTGGGGTAACTGGTAGTCACATGTTTTACCCTGGACCCCAGCTGCCCCCATGGGATTATGTTGTGTTGTGCACGATTGTCCCTTGCTTGACAACTCCTCTGTTGGCTCCTTTCCTTCCATTTGTCACTTCCCCTGTCCTTAACCAATGTTTCCTACAGTCACTTTCCAAAGAAACTATTTGTTCTCTTATCTTGTCCTCGAAAACTGCCTCCAGAGGAACCCAAGCTAAGTCAAATACGACCGCTAATAACAATATGGACATAACAAGTATTGCTGATATGTACTGGGCAGTTCCTGAGTCCCAGGTGCTGTGCTAAGCTGTTTAGGTGGATTTTGTCCCTAACTGCTCCATAACAAACCTATGATGTAAATATCCTTTGTATGTATTAAGGTATTCCCTACCTGTGAGGGAACTGAGGTTCAGAGAGGCTGGGTAACTTGCCCAAGGTCACACAGCTAAATAGTCATACCCTTCACAGAGCTAGGACTTCTCCTCTAGGTTTTCTGTCTTCAGGTCCAGTTCTCTTCCCCAGCCAGCTGCCTGTGCTGACATGAGTTGTTCTTGGCAACACTTGGATTATTATGGGGTGGATTGTTTCAGGGGGCGCTCGTGCCCCTGGCGGTGCCTTGCTGCTGTGACAACTCGGGCCCTGTAGGGGGGTCTGGCTATGTGTTCTGGGGTCATAAGTAGCTTTAGTGGGAGCACAGACAGGATGGGAGAGAGACAAGGTGGGCACGGAATTCATTCTGCTTTGAGTTGTACCACAGCCAGGTGTTCTTAGATGCAAATGTGGTTTAAAAACCTGCTCCAAGATGACGGCTCCCAAGTTTGTAGCTCCAGAGGCCCTGACTCTGGTATCCACCCCTCTGGCGTGTCCACTTGCCGGTCTAACAGACGTCCCCCACTCAGCTCGGCCAGTTGAGCTCCTGATTTTCCAGACCACCGTCCCAAGTCAGTTGATGGAAACGTCCCACTCCCAGTTGCCCAGGCCGAATCACGCACGTCTTCCTGACTCCTCTGCTCTCTCACACCCAACATCTGACCCATCAGCGGGTGAACCTCCCTGTCTTCCAAACACATCCAGAACCTCCCGCTCTACCACCGCTACTGCTACCACCTGGCCAAGCCACCCTCTTTCCCTCTGGGAATAGTTTGAGAAATTCCTAATCAGTCTCCTTTCTTCTGCTTTTGTCTTGCTCAGATCTACTCTCAAGATGGCAGCCGGAGTGGTTCATTTAAAATGAGAATTGGATCATGTCCTGCCTCTGCTCAGAACCCTCTCTTGGCTCTCTGTGTCACCCAGTAAACCCACAGCCCTTCCGTGAGGGACCCGTGTTGTCCGCCACACTCCCTGTGGCCCCACCCCTAGTCCCTTGCTCTGACACATGGGCACACTCCTGCTTGGGGTCTTCGCTCTACTTGTTCCTCCCCCAGATACCCGCTCGGCGAATTCCTTTGCCTCTTTAGAGTCTTAAAGCACACTCAATAAGATGGCGTATAATTTGTCATTTGGGGAGGAGAGGTAGCACTGAAAGTACCTGGGTGATAATCAGTTGGGCTGCAGCTGGAATAAGGCAGGACTGACTGCCCTGGGCAAATTAGTGAGACCCCCCTCACCCCCCGCCCAGGACCTTGTGTAGCTCACACCCTCCCACAACCATAGTGTGGCTCCGGGGGAGCTCACGGCAGGGGGGGGCGGGCAAGGAGGTCTCCCCTTGTTTCTTTTTCTCTCGACATGCGCCAGCCGTACAGTGTACTTTATTATATTTCTTGTTTAAGGTGTGTTTTCATGTTCCACTCCCAGTAAGGTGTAAACCCGAGAGGACTGGGATTCATGCTTTTTTTATCCTCACACAAGGATATATTTATTGATTTTAGAGAGAGAGGAAGAGAGAGAGAGAGAGAGAAACGTTCATGTGTGAGAGAGACATCAATTGACTGCCTCCCGGATGCTCTCCGACCGGGGATCAACCCTGCAGCCTTTTAGTGTAGGGGTCAACACTCCAACCTGTTGAGCCACCCGGCCAGGGCGATTTGTGATTCTTTTATTGCCGTGTTTTGGTGCCTCAGCATGGTGCCTGGCATGCTGTAGGCGTTCAGTAAATAGGTGTTGAATGCGAGAATGAAGGGGCCAGAGATTTCTGATAATTGATCCAGCCCACCCAGCTCACCGCCTCTGTGTGAATCCTGGCCAGGGAGCTGATGGGTAGATGTACCCCTCTTTTAACCTCAAAAGCATCAGTGAAGAGCCCCCATTACAAGCCGGGCAGGGAAGCCACTGAAGCTGGTATCTCTTGATTGTGTCAGGTTCACCAGTCGTGTGGTGATGGCCTTCTCCATTGAGTGATTGGGGCGGACAAGAACCTGGAACCGACAGGAACCTGGCCGGCATTCTTGGTGTTCAGCCTGCCTTCTCTGCTCATGTTGGCACTGGGTTCGGGCCAACTGCTCACTCCCTTTTTCCGTTGTCAACCGTGGCGGGAATGTGTCAGGTGGTGGGGTGGGGTCTCAGGACACATTTGGAACCATGGAGCAGCACAGCCTGGGGATGAGACTGTTCTGGTTCACCTTTTTATAGCAAGAGGCCAGCACGTCATCTCTCTGTGTCTCTCTCTTTGTCCTTCCCTCCTCTCCAGCCCTCTGTCCATCTGTTCATCTCCCCACCCATCTATCATTTGAGCTCCTTGAGTGTAGAGCCCCTGGTTTCAGTCCTGTTCTGCCTTTGACTTCCTGAGAAGTCGTTTTCCTTATTTGGGGTCAGGGTCCTCATTGCAGAAAGGGTGTTGCTAAGGACCCTCTGGGCGGCCTTTATGGGCAACTTCATGCTTGACCCTAATGGACTGTTCACTTGTTCCTGGCCCCAGAGCTACCTGGGAAATGAGACCGTTGTCCTTCTAGACACCAGGACTCCGCTCCGCAGTCTTTGTACCTTTCTAAGCCCCAGTGACGTTCAGTGTCACTTGGGAGTGGTGTGGATAGTGCGTCACAAGCCAGATGACACAATGACCAGTTTTGAAAGTTGGGGAGGAAAGCTCTCAGTGCAGAAATGCCGAGAATGGGGATCATTTTTGTCACGAGAGGAGCTTGACAGGTGGCTTGGCCCTCTTCACATAGGTGGAAGTCCAGGCTGCTAATTTCTGAAGAGTGAGAAATCAGTTTATATCTCTGAAGGGGGGTTCAGCAGTTTGGGGGAATGCCTCTTCTATAGGACAGAATTAACGGCTTTAACAGTTTGGTGCTTCCTTCCCTCCCAGACCCAAGGACGTGGAATGTTCTCACCTGGAAGGATCCTGTTGCCGTTCTCCTCTGTGGGGAGAGAGCGCCATCTCCAGAAGTTTCTCCACAAGCCACCTCATTCTGGAAAGCTTAGTTTGCTTCCTCAGCTCTGTTGGGGGTAGGGTGGGTTAGGCAATCTGGGTCTTAAAGTAGGAATAGGAGTTGGCCATGGTGCAGGGCGGGGACTTAGAGGCCTGAACTAAGCCAAGATGCAGAAGTCTGAGCGAGCATGGCTGGTTCGGGAGCCCTGTGAGGCTGGCAAGAGGTTGTGGAGTGGGTGTGGTGGGAAAAGATGCTGGATGTCCAGGCCGAGCCAGCTTGCCCAGAGTCCTACTACAGGGTGACACCAAGGGGCTCTGGGAATAATGGGAAGCCATTGACAGGTTCTAAGTAGGAGACCGACAAAGGTCAATTTGCTTCTTAAAATAATTGCTCTCTTGGTTGGTAAAAGGGTGAATTGGAAAGGGCAAGCCTCGAATCAGAGATGTAAGTGAGAAGAATCTAGAGTAGCTCGGATTGAGGTTTGCACATCTCAGGTAAAAGCAGCTGTGCATGTGTAAGGTGATGGGTAAGAAAATGGATGTGACCTTACTCTGTGACTGCACAGATGCTGAGGGAAAGGAGAGTCGAGGGTACCTTCCTGGGACCCTTACCGCAGGACATAGATACAGAAGCAGGAGCCTTTTCTGTTGATGCCCACTCAACATTCCTTCTCCTTTCCTCCCTCTGATTGCACTGAGGTTTTTATTCTCTCCCTAGGAGTTCATCTCACTTCCAACAACCCTATCTCCACCCCCAATCTGTGAACTGGTCTTAGCCAATCAGACTTAATCCTGCTTTCCTAGCCACAGTGATTGACGTAGGCCTGGGTTCTTGAACCAGTCATAATGCTCATGCATTTCCTTGGGCATAGCAACTGGTGAATAAGTGGACATGTGACCCTGAATTGGCCAGTGAGGAGACCAAGGGGAAGCCAGTCCTCCCTCTGCCCCTGGAGGTAATATCAGAGGGCCGATTCTCTCTGTGTGTCTTCCACATGCCTTTGCCACAGTGCTTTTTCTGTCATTATGTTTCCGATGGCAATTGACTTCTCTATATACTCTGAGTGTGCCATTGGGTAAATACCCCTTGTCCGAGGACAATGCAGTGTCTGGATGTAAACAACTGTGAGCCTTCCCCTAAATTCTTTTGGCCAGTACATGATAGCAGAAGAAGGAAAAAGGGGGTCGATAAAACCTGGTTGAAGAGTAAAAATGGGGAACGGTTTTTTTCAAGTAAAAAATCAGGCATGTATTTAGTTAAGACAGTCTCCATTTCAGATTTTGGAATTGAACGCCAAGAGCAGAACGTTAAATGGGACATTTTCAGAGCTTGGGAGAAGTTTGATATATAGGATGTAATTAAGAGGCTGAGGAGAGTGCCATTTTTTTATATCCTCTACCTGTCACTTGTGCAGATTTGATTGCAAATATGATTTTTGAGGTTACAAGGGTAATTGATCGTATGGTCTCTTCTGGGAACTATCATTCACCCGAGTAACATCCTCTTAATTGACAGTCCCAGAGAAAGAGTAGGTGAAAGAAATACAAGACACTATGATTTACTCACTTAACGAATACCTACGAGGTGCCTACTGTGTGCTATAGATCTTGCTGCTCAGATCAGGGGGTACAGTAGGGATGGCAGGGCATTGGAGGGACCTTGCCTAGACTAGCAGGGGGCAAAGAAGACAAAAGAATAAGCTAAACTTTACCAGGATAGATCTCTCTGGGTCCCAGATAGAGACCAGGTGCCCGACTCAGCTCCCTCACTTGAGTGGGATCAAGTCATATATTTTATCTTTCTTGTCTAGGTATATATTATTTGAAACAAGTAAGAGCAGCTCATTTAAGAAGACAGTGCTACTAGAGTACAGGGACAGAAGCAGAAATGGTATCTCCTGGCAATCCTACTATGTGCAGTTAGCCTTTTAAAAAAAGATTTTATTTATTTTTTAGAGAGGGGAAGGGAGAGAGAAAGAGAGGAAGAGAAACACCAATGTGTGGTTGCCTCTTGTGTGCCCCCTACTGGGGACCTGACCAACCCAGGCATGTGCCCTGACTGGGAATCAAACCAGCAACCCTTTGGTTTGCAGGCCGGCACTCAACCACGGAGCCACACCAGCTAGGGGAGTCAATCACTTTGATATTCTATTAATTTTCCTCTCGATATCTTTTTGCCTTGGGCTTACCCTTGAAATGTAAACTTAGTCTTCGAGCCGGTGGTCAACTTGAACGTGACAGCAGCTTTTCCTGAGCGATTTCCGTATTGAACCAAACCGTTGTTTCCACAATGGGAAATGAACCTGGGATGAAATGTTTCCGGCTTCATCCCGACGTCCCTGAACAGAGAAGCGTCAACTCCTTCATGCACTTGCTGGGTCCACCTGCTGGGTTTGCTGAGGTCTCCCTTCTCCTCCATCTTCAGGGCAGCCTGAGTGGTGCCTCTTAGTCTCCCTGGTCTTCTGGTTCTGGATGCACCCATACCATAGACTGAGTGGAGTGTACACAGTTGTCCCTCGAACAAAGCAGGAATTGGGGGTGCCGCTCACCCCCTGTGCCGTCATAACTCCACACGTAACTTCTGTCTCTGTCAGAACCTAACTACTACGAGCCTCCTGTTGACCAGAAGCCTTACCGATAACATAAACAGTCAATTAACACACATTTTATAGGCTATATATATCACATACAATATTATGACAAAACGAGCTAGAGAGAAGGAAATGCTACTACGGAAAACACATTCACAGTATTTATTGAAAAAAAAAAATCTATGTCTGTGTGGACCCACGCAGCTCAACCCTGTGCTGTGCAAAGGTCAACTGTAGTTAATTAATTAGGGAAGCGACGGCTTGGGCTGCGGTTTGTTGATTCGTGTCTGGAGTCTGAGTTCCTGGACGCAGCTCTCAGAGCTATTAAACCTCGAGACGCAGTTTTCACATGGGCAGAGCTTGCTTGCTTACGCTCCTTATTAGCCGTCCTTGCTCGGAGCTTTCTGTTCCTATGTCAGGGAGGCTCTGCACCTTTTACCCCACGGGGGTGCCGAGACTAGAGACACTCTTGCGTGTTTACGTGGAGAATCTTCAGTCCCCCCTCACACGTGAGGTTCAGCGTGGAGGCAGACCACGCCTGCCTTCATCTGTAGGATGGGAGGACATTCCATGGCAATAATTTTCTCCTAGAGCTTCTTCTCTGCCTGGGGCTGAGTGAACTTCAGGTGTTTGAAGACCCTGGAGGTTTGTGACAGTAGCTGTGACAATGGCTTCTGGGAAGAGCAATGCTGACCCCACAAGGTATCCGCCCCAGCAGACACGGCCAAGCTGTGGTAGCTGCGGTTGCAGCCCACAGTCCTTTACTGGCCACTTTTGTGTTATTTGGAGAGTCTCCAAGTTTTTTTTTTTTTTTTTTGTCTCAGGGGGTGCCTTAGTTTATGTGAAGAATGAGCACAGTGGAGGGCAGCCTGCAGGGCGAGGCCAACAGGAGGGCAGCGCTCCTTGGCGCCGGCAAGCTGGAGCCACGAGGCATCTTGGGTCAGTCTTGCTCGTGCTTCCCATTTTCAAGAGAATGTCTAAATTCAGCTGCTTATGGGAATCTAATTTAAATGTTGGCTGTGTTTAAAACAAGATATTTTATTGTGTGGATCCAACGGAACCTAAGGGTGGGTGACTAGTGGGATCAGGATTATTTAGAAATTCCTTTCTGGTCTTTACAGTTGAGAATTCTGTGTCCTCCGCCACCCCCCTCCCCCCCCCCCCCCACCCCCGTCTGGTCCTCCATGCAAATCTGCGGGGGTTAACCCATTCCTCTCCCAGTTCTCCCCCCATGTTGGATGAATCCACTTTGTTGTCATTTTACTTTTGAAGATGTTAGACCAAGGGAACCCAGTGTTGCAGATGCTGTGCAGTGATGTTGCAGATTAAAATGCAGCAGCAGTAAAGGAGGGTGGTGATTTATGTTGTTGCGGCAGGAACCACCTACGGCTCGATGTGTGTGTGCTGCCCAAGGGGGACTGTGTTGGGACTTAGTTCATTTAATCTTCCCACGGCCCAGTGGGCCAGCTGGGTTGACTTCCACTTTACTGAAGCTCTGCGAGGTTTGACCACTTGCT
Organism: Macrotus californicus; assembly: GCA_007922815.1. Taxonomy (NCBI): domain Eukaryota; kingdom Metazoa; phylum Chordata; class Mammalia; order Chiroptera; family Phyllostomidae; genus Macrotus; species Macrotus californicus. Next base: position 15,117 of record VMDR010003046.1, on the reverse strand, counting down.
CAAGGATGCTGAGCTGGTAAGGGGCAGAGTCTCACTCACTTTCTTGTCCACATCTTGACCTCCAGAATGGGCTGGGCTTCACCAGTTCACGGAGCTGTTCTTTCCCTTTACTCCAGGCCATCACCAGTACCTCCCTGGACCACGCCTTGCACAGAGTAGGTCTTCTACAATTGCTTTTCTTGATAATGATGATGTTCTGTTGGCTTTTTTCCAATGGGGAGAATTAGCCTAGTGGAAGCAGTTTTTCCAGGCACGTAATGAGCCTTTTCAAACCTGAATTTTCACAACAAAATTTATTTTGGTAAAATACAAAAGAAAGGCAAATACTTACTAATTTTTACTTTATTAAAATGTAATGCTACAGAGGCATATTTTTAGAAATGATAAATCATTTCTTTCACAAGGGGATCTTGGAGAGAAAGAAATGTACCACATTTAAAAATTATATACTAGTCTGTGCACAAATCAAATACTTATTATTAGTAATTACATTGGTAATATATGTAATTACATGAGAAAACAATTAAAGCCAACTGCATTCCAGGCGAACATGAATCAAGATTTTTTTCCTTTTCCCCGGTTACTTTGCAGTATTAATTTGTCTTGCAGAGGTAAAATACAACGCTGACTTTAAAAAAAAAATCCCTGACCTACCTCAGGCACTTTAAAGATTTCTCAAGCGGATGATCCCGATGTTTTGCAATCTCAGAGGTGAGAGTGAATCCCATCTCCTTCTTCACTTTTCCTGCCTTATTTTTTTGGCCCATAAAAAAGGTAGCAGACAGTACATTTTGGAGGCATGCTAACTTTATACCACTGCTGCACCTGAGCCTCCAGCGGTTCAGCTCTGGGTAATTTCTTCCAGAAAAAACCACCCCACACATTCTGTATTCCTCCTGCAAAAAATAGCTAGGCTGGTTGTGATCCATTGGCTAGAAACATACATTCTTTTAAGAATCTCAGGGGTTATATGGAACATAATTTAAGCCTCTGATCTCAGGGGGGGATTGCTCACTGAGCCAATGGCGTATCAGATGATGATAAAGAACCCACTGTGCGCATCAGTTGCTGTGACGGGTGCTGGGCTTCCGGAGATGAAATACGCAGTTCCTGTTCCGTGTCGCTACAGTCTAGTCTGCTGGGTGAAGGGCACGTAAGCAAAGATGATGTGGCATGGACCGTGCTGAGAGCCATGTGACAAGAACCAGGGGACTCTGGAGAAGTGGGGGTCAGAAGGGTGATGGGGGAGGCAGGAATGGATAGAAATGATTGGCATGCATACGTCTTGCTCCAGGGGTGGGGTGGAGGGTTGGTGAGAATGCATTGGAGGGGGGTGGGTGACACATGTGCCAGGGCAGGGAGGTGAGGACGGTTGAGGCGCCCACCTGAGAACTCCTGGTTCTGTGGAGGTGAGCGGGAAGGCCAGCTCTGAGGATGTGGCAGGGGATGAGGGTAGGCACGAGGCAGACCACACCTCCCAGGCTGGGCGAGTGCAGGTGTTGGCTCTGTGTTTAGGTGGCATTGGTGAACTTCGATCACGTCTTCTCCACAGCTACCACAGATGGAGCACTGGCTTTGCTTGAGGACATCCTCTGTGGATTTAAACTCTTGTCTTGGGTCACGGAGGCGTCCATGCTGTCTAATCCCACTGGAGGGGCCTAGATGGGCCGGATGGTGTATGTGCTTATTGCTGAGGGTGAGTGCTGAGTTCTGGCATTGGCTTTGACCAGATTCTCTCTCTCTCTTTCTCCCCCCCCCATTTTTTTAAGAGAGAGAAGAAGGGAGGGAGAAAGAGAGAGAAGCAATCATATGAGAGAGAAACGCTGATCGGTTGCCTCTCGTACATTCCCCAACTGGGAACCGAACCCGCAGCCTAGGCATGTGCTCCGACTGGGAATCAAACCAGCAACCTTTTGCTGGATGAGGCCCAACCAGCTGAGCCGCACCAGTCAGGGCCAGATTCTCCTTTCATCTGCATGCCCCTCGGAGGTCTGTCCACAAACTCAAGTAGAGGGATGCTGCTGTTCTGGGAGGTGCGTTTTGTAGGCAGCCAGCAGCTTTAGGCTCTGCAGGGAAGGAAGACGTAGGAATATACAGAGGAACCTAATGCTGAGTTGCTCTGCTCCCCGCTCCTCTTGTCTTCTTCCACTTTTCATCAGATTCTCCTGTATAGACTTAAAATGTTAGCAAACACGAGACTGTGGGCTGCATTATTGAATCCTACCTCTGTTGGACAGAATATAAATATCACTTAATTCCTGCATGTGTTCAGCAAACATTGCTTGGAGCACCAAGCTCTGTGCACAGGCTTCCGTCCCTGCTGTGAAGGGGTCCCCAGTCTCCTGGGGACAGTGGAATGAATTGTTGAGGGATTTCTGCCTGAGGGGTGTGATGATGATGTGATGATGATGTGATGATGATGACAATGATGATGGCGTAGTTGGCATTTATTAAGTCTCTGTTTTGCAACAAGGTTTATCTTCACGCCCTCTCTGTGAGGGGGGGCACGCTTGTCTCTCGCTTTGCTGGTGAGGAAAGGGAGCCATTGGGGTTTTCTGGTACGTGGAGGAACCAGAATTCAGGCCCAGGGTAGTTATTAAGCTCCTAGCCAGTGAGCACAGAGGACATGTGGTCAGTTTCACCCGGGGGCCCCAGGAAAGGTTTCCCAAAGCCGGTGCCCCTTCAGTGGGTTCTGGAGGTGGAGAAGTGTCCAGGGCGGTGCCCTGGGACAGAGTGTGCTCAGCTTGAGTAAAGCTGGGTGAGACGGGTGTTTGCAGTGGGAGGTGACAGGGAGTGCTATAGTGTCCACGGGGTCCTGCTGGGTCGCTCCGGGAGGACCCTGGGCGCTGGCCAAGGATGCTCTGCCCTCCTGTTAGGGGACTGCAGATGACCTGTGGACACGGTCTGCTCCTGCTGATCGCTGAGCCCATCCCTGGGGTGAGCCCAGAGTCAACAGGGCAGGTCTGGGAGGGTTTGTGGAAGTGTTTACAACCTGAGGGCCCTCTTGAAGAAAAAGAATATGGTATTTTAAATACGGAATCAGGTGCAAGGGCCTTCACGTGGCAGTTTGGTTAGCGTCCCGCTACCTGCAGCCCTGGCCCGTCCTTTTCATGGATGTCACGCTTATTTCTGCCTCAGCCCACGAGGCGGTGCTCCATGGTTTTGTCCTGCTTTTTGGATGGGCCTAGAACCGAGGAGTCTTCATTTTGTTATGACATCCCCCCAAGTCTGGAGGATGGCCACACCACCAGGCCGTGTCCCGGGATTGGCCAACCGGTTACTCTGGACACAGGGTCGCCTCACGCACTCACGCGTGGCCTCCCTTGTACACGTGTTGTTTTCGCTGCAGCGGGTCTGGAGATGGTTGATATTCAGAACATAATTCACAGGGTGTTAGCGCCTTGCTAAATTTCAGTTTGTGTGTCTTTTGTCAAATATTTGGCTTAGCTGGGGCTGGTTGGCATATTGTGTTAGCTCAAAGTGATTTATTGTCTCAGTGCCGTCCATTCAATACAGAGAGGTAATATTTAGTGTGTCAGCAGGGATTATGTTGTAATCTCAAGAAAAATATAGAACTGGGTAGCAAAAAAAAAAATCCAGGGAGAAGAACCAAGCAGTTATTAAAATAGACTTTTCTAATGTATGTTCTTTTGCTGAGAGTTACATCCACAACTTCATTTCTCATCAAAAAGTCTCAAAGAGCCAATTTTCAGAAGTTCTTATCCTTCCTTGCAGCTGAATATTTGGGGTATTTTAAAGTGATATCATAAAATAGATCGAAAATGAAGTCCTATAAATGATCTTTAATCAACAGGCTCTGTTGCTTTTTGGAACAGAAAACAGTGAACAAAAGACTATGATTTTAATTCAAGGAGAGAGAGCTATTTATTTTAAGTATTTCTACAGAATGGCAAAAGTAATTTATTCAGTTATAATTAGACACATTGTAACATGGACGATTGGGAAGAGAGTGGCTCTTCTGCGGGTTGGGGGAGGGGAGGCCCCGAATCCTGTGCGAGTCTCTGCTATCTGGCCACCAGCCCTGGTGCCAGAAATTAATCTGTGAACCAGGGCAGAGTCAGAGAAAAACGTTCGCTGAAACTGTTCACGTTCCCCCTTTTCATCTTGAAAATGGGTTTTTCCTTCCCTCTGTCTTGATAAGAAACTCCTGGAGCAAGTACTTAGATTGGGAAATTGCTTGGGTATGAGATTGAGGAAGCCTGGTCTTGTAACAGCAGGTTAATGGAAAAAACTCTCGAGGTGAAAAACATCTCAAGGGGAGTTACAGGTGCGTCTATAGTGAACTGTGGCGACGTCAAGAAAACTATGTCATTTGGGGCTGCGTTAACAGAAGAATAGGAAACAGACCATTCAAAGTGGCCAATAGGTGGAAATCCTTGCTTTCTTTCAAGGTATTTCTTTCAGGTATTTATAGAGGGATTCTTATGTTCCCCAGGCTGAGGAGACATTGGTAAGCAATATCGACGTATTTCCCTGGCCGTCAGAGACTTTGGAAGGAGGAAGGTAAATGGAAAGTTAATTACAAAACAGCAGGAAAAGTCCAGCATCACATGTAGAAGCCCGGAGTAGGCAGGAGGCAGAGAACACAACCTTTGCATTTGTCCGGAGGTGACCAAACAGTCCTTCCTGTTTGCTGGCGAGGATTAGCTGAGCACATATACATGCTGGGGGACGGTGTCTCAGGAGACCGCAAGCCAACCCCTGACTGTCAGTGGTTTGGCCAAGGACTCAGCGCTCAGCATATACTCATACTCACAGCTAGGGTTTTTTCCAGTGAGCGGATACAAAGCAAATCGACCCTTTGGGGGAGCAAGATATTCAGTGTGGCTGGAGCATAGAGGCGGACGGTGCTGTGGAGTAGCAGGCGAGACCACAAGGTGAGCAGGTAAACCCTGCAGAGAAATGCAGATCGTGGGGGTAAGTGATGACTGTGTCCCCACAGCAGTGGGAGCCACTGATGAGCTTTAAGCAGTGATGTGACCAACATTCACTTTCATGCTAGTAAAATGGGTGCAGGGGGCAAGACGGCGGAAGGGAGATGAGTTAGGGAACATCTTCGAGAAAAATAGTGGTGGCCTCAACTGCAGTCGTGGCAGCGGGGACGGAGGGGGTTAGGGACGTGGACTTGAGAACCCGTTAGGAGGATCCTGCTGTTTCAGGACAGAGAGTCGGTGTGATGCCTAGTTGGGACCTGGATAGGATCCACCTTCCAATGCAGAGTGTTTGGGTGCGTAAGGACAAGGCCACAAGTTCAGATTTGTGTGCATTCAGAGTGTGAGTGCCCATGTGGCAGTGGGGGTGTCTGGGAAACAGTTGAGTGTGGGAGTGTGGAGTTTGGAGGAGGCTAGAATTTTAGCTCTTAGAACCATGGGCACGCAGATGGTCATTGAATCTTGGGAGCGACAGACAGCTACCCAGTGGGAAGAACCAAGGGTGGCCCTACGACACGGTTGCATTGGAGATATGGTACCCCCTCCTGGACCCTTGCTCCGCATAGCTGCAGATGGCAGAGCCAGCCCCCGAAATTCCAGCAGGCAGATGATCACTGGCCAGTGGGTTGGACTTTCACATCATTACAAATGCCCGGAAATACGTGGGTTTCTTAAAGATAGTGTGTTTCTGGCTGCCAGAGGTATCCAGACAGAGCCCTACAACCACTTGCCCACAATTCTACAGAAGCATTCATGCATTAGCTGCAAGTGCTGTTTGAGAGACTTCAGATACCACTGTGGTCCGATTTCTCCCGTCAGTCAAATTGCCATTTTGGATGGAGGCGCCTACGTCCAGGTCCTTATGTTCCCTCGGTTGCCTGTCTGCCTCCTCCTGGGATCACTTCTTTCTCAGGTGTGGATTCCATAGTCATCATGTCTGCCATTCCCCTTTCTGGGACCTCAGTTCCCTTCCCCATTGTGTCTACATCGAGCCCAATGCCTGGACAAATTCAGCTCTTTTTCCCCTCTCGTTTTTATCAGGGGGCTGGATGCTGCTGGCCTCTAGAAATACTTGCCCAACGTCATCTGGCCCTACGGGTTGGCTCTCTGATGTTTCCTGGTGCCTGGACAGTCTTTCCCAGTCTCCTCTGTAGCCTGCCACGTCTTTCTCCGCGCCTGGCGGACTTCCCCCTATGCATCTTTTCCCTTTGCTGATTTGCTTTGTATCCGCTCACTGTAAAAAACCCTAGCTGTGAGTATGAGTATATGCTGAGCACTGAGTCCTTGGCCAAACCACTGACAGTCAGGGGTTGTCTTGCAGTCTCCTGAGACACCTTCCTACCAGCATGTATATGTGCTCAGCTAATCCTCGCCAGCAAACAAGGAAACGAACAAGCACACAAAGCCATGCCTCTCCCTTGATCCGAGTGAGGTCCTCCCCCAGCCACTGCCTGCAGCCTTCAATGCTGTTGACCAGTCACTCCTCTCCCTCTGGCTTCTTTGGCCCTGGGAACTCTGGAGCTCCTTTCCAGTCTCCTCTGTGGGCTTGTTCTCTCTGTTGATTGGGGTTCTTTCTGCCTTAGTTAGCTTCTCCTTCCGGCTTGAACATGCTGGTGCTTCTGTTCTGCCTTGGAAGGCAGACCAGACTCTGGGGAGAGGAGCCTCCATGAAGCCTCCCAAGGATTCTGGGCCAGATTTCACCCCTCAGCTGAGAGTTGTCACCTTGTGTGACCTCATCCATACCTAATTCATTTATGTGACAGGACACCCCCCAACCCCCAAATCTATACCTCCAGCCATAACTCCTCTTTCGAGAGTTGGACCTGAGCAGGACCAGAACAGGTCCTGCCTACTTTTCTCCAGCTCGGTCATTGCCGCCCTTGACCAGGCTAGCATCTCTCGGGCCGCCCCACCCCTCAGCACCCCGTGCTCCCCAAGTGGTCTTTCCACATCAGTTGTAGGCATGTCACTCGCTGTGCAAAACTTGGGAGTGTCTCCTCGGTGCTCTCACGCTGCGCCTGGCATTTGGTGGGCACTTGGCAGGTTTTTGTCAAATGAATGAGTGGATGCATGAATGTGTAAGTGCTAGATTTTATTCAAGAGCTGAATTAGCAACCCCATGAGCCCTTTAGGCAGATAAAGAGCCAGAGCTGAGATTTAGAGCCAGTGAGCTATTTAATTTATATTTACTTTCAAAAAAATTTTATTGTATTTTTCCCATTACCATTTTTATCCCCTTATACCCTCTCCTACCTCTCTCTAGCCACCCCCTTAACCACCACACTTGCCTATGTCCATGAGTCCTTTTCCCTTTTTGCTCAGTCCCTTCACCCTCTAACCCCCTCCCCTCCCAAGCTGGGAGCCTACTCGCTGCCTCTAAGTCTGTCTCTATTTTGCCTGTTAGTCCAGTTTGTTCATTAGATTCCACATATGACTGAAATCATATGGTATTTGTCTTTCTCTGACTGGCTTGTTTCACTTAGCATAGTGTTCTCCAGGTTCATCCGTACTGTTGCCAAGGGTAAAACTCTTCTCCTTTTTTACAGCCGAGTAGTATTCCATGGTAGAAATGTTCCATAGTTGCTCTGTCCATTCATGTACTGATGGGCACTTGGACTGCTCAGTTTGCCGAAGACTGGGAGGCTGAAAGGAGATGGGAGAGGAGTAGCAGAAATGGGCGCCACTTGCCTTTGTCGAAGAGTCTTAGGAAGAGCAAGTGCAGAGCGTGGTTGAAAATAACTCACAGTGAGAGGGAGGGAGGCTTCCGATTCCACTGGAGCCCTTTGGTGCTCCATGAGATTCCGTCTTTATTGGGAGAAGAGAAATAACTGCTAAGATGGGATCTTCCAGAAGGTGCAGTGATGCCCCTTAGTTTCAGTCCAGTTCTGCCATGTGCTTCCTGTGCACTCCTGGACAAGTTCTCTGTGCCTCAGTTTACTTATTTGTAAAGTGGAGCTCATGATGCCTATCTCTAGTGGTACTTGTGGGTGTCACTGAGAAAATGTGCGTACAGCTGGCATGTGATGATCATTCCTAAAAGCTAGGTGCAATCTCTTGGTGGTGGTGTGGAGGAGGCAGCAACAGCAGCATCAGCCATGGTGACTGGACCTTACGGCACATCAACACTGCTTCCCCGGCCCCTCCTGTGGAATCTGGTGCACATAGTAGGTACTCAGCGAAAGTCACTGAATGGATATTTGTGGTCTGAATGGTAATTATTTCTTGTAGGTGGGTTGATTGGCAGTATCTGCCATGTGGTTGATATTCAGCAAATCATAGCTACCCCTCTTGTTATTTACCTGGAAATCTAAAAAGGAGTTGTGATGGAGGGTTTTTTTCCTTTTGCAGAGAGCAAGTTGCATGATTCCTTCAGGCTGTTAGTGGAACTACACAAATTTTCATGCCTTTCTTTGTGTAGGGCTCTCTTCCTAGCAAGGACTTGCCTGGGGACTTAATTTCCTTTGGGGAGAGATATGGGCCGAGGCCTGGCCCTTAGCACAGAGGGCGTTAAGAACACACAGTTCTGCCATCTTCAAATTTCCCATCCTGACCAGGGTGCAGCCCCGGGCCCACACTTGTTCCATTTCCCTTGAGTGCCAGCTTCTAGCCTTGGCCTTCCTCTGGGCACTCTGCTCACAGTTGTAATTTTTGTTTGAGTAATCACGTCCTTTTCAAACTTTGAGCTTCATTCACTGTTCCAGGTTTTTCTCTATGCGACACTGGGCACTCCAGGTGTCTCAGGCCCGGGTACCGCATTGTGTCATTTGAATCTTCCCAGCAATTCTTCTTTATAGTGCTCCTGCCGTCCCTGCTGGCGAGGAGGGAAGGGATGGCACAGGGGATTGAAATAACTTGCTTTGGGAGCTGAAGTTAAGCTTGAACTTTCTGCAGCCCACGTCAAGTGCTCGCTTCCCTGGACCATGGTCGCCTTGAGGAAGGCCCTTCAGAGGCCCACCATGTCTGGATCAAGGGGACCTGGATGCTACCTCAGAGGGTGACTTGAGTGGTTATATGGACACCTAACTGTTGGAATCCAATGGTCTCTCCCATGGTTGCTTTATGTGGATTTTGTTTCAAGAAGCTAGTTCTCGGAATAAAGTCAGTGGTTGGAAGCAACTCCGCATTGCAAAGCCTTATACAAACATCATTTCAGTTTGATGAGTTCATCAACCATTGATGTGGTCCGTTGTTAAAAAAAGGCTGTGATTTCTCACTCTCACCTGCATGGGAACCCTTGAAGAGGAGGAGTCTACTTCTCCCCGCTTTGAATCTGGGCTTGGCCATGTGACTTGTTTTGGCCAATGGGAGAATAGTAAATGGGACACAGGCTGAGAGTTGAAAAGTATTTGTGCACTGGGGTGTGCTCTTGTCAGCTCCTGGGAGCCTCTGTCTACGTGAGGGAGCCCATGCTGGCGACACACACACACACATGACCCAGGTGCCCCCCTCGCCCCAGCTGATAACCAGCTAATTCTACAAGCAGAGCCCCGAAGCTGAGCAGCAGCTAATCACAGATGCATAATCAAGTGCAGCCCAAATCAGCAGAGCTGCCCAGCTGCGCCCAGATCAAATCACTCACCCATAGAATCATGAGGTAAGTAAATAGTGTTTTTTTGAAGCCCCTAAATTTTGGGGGTAGTTTGTTACACAGGAAAAGCTAACTGATAGAGTTGCATTTAACGGTCAGTGATTTTTTTTTTTTTTTATTAGCCAAAGGATTTAAGAAAAAAATTACAAATGGCATTGTTACCGGATTTACTGAAAGCTAATTCTTTATCGGGGGCTGTGAAATATCATCCAGCTTATCAGCCTGGCGTTTGTACTAGAACTTTTCAGAACGCCTGTGGCTTATGAGTACGGATTTCTAAGTTCAAAGAGAGTCTTTGGCCTGAGTGTGAGTCAGAATAGGTGGCCTCACCAGCCGCCAGGATTAGTCGTGCCTGAGAATTCATGATCCAAGAAGGAAGAGATTTAGCCAGAAATGGTATCCTGAGCTCCGCTCGGACAGTTGGGAGTAATTGCCTGAAAACTATCAACTGCTTGGATTGAGCGTTGTAAAAGACGATCCCATACTCCATGTCTCTGTAAGGGTATTGCGCCTCAAGAAAGCCAACTGGATGAAGCAGGCCTCGTGAATATGAAATGTTGACTGTGGGCGTTCATAACCAAACGTGTGGATGAGATGGAGGAGCAGCAGACTCAAAGTAACGCAGATGAAGTGCAATAGGCAGAGTTTAGCTTAGCTCCAATATCCTGCAACTGGGAGATCTCATCCCATTCACTGCCTGAGAAACAGTTGGCGATTTTCACTACCCACACACACCCCCCCTCCCCCCAGAGGAGGTTCGCTAACTGTCGTCCGCTTAAAAGTAATTCCACTTTGAAGAATTCCACCTGGTGCATTGTGCGTGTGTGCGTGTGTGCGTGCGCACGTGCAGGAAATGTGCGGACCAGGATATTCGTGGCAGCCTTCCTCATACTGTAAATGTCCATCCCACGGTCAAGGAGAAAGAGCAGGGTCTCTAAGCATGAATATGGAGCACTGTCCAAGATTTACTGAATGAACAAAGCAAGGCATAGAACACTGTCCAGTCGCTTCTCATTTTGGTAACAAAAGCACACTCACGGAACACACACGCCACGTAGTTGTGCACACATAGATTTACATGCATGAATTAGCCCCAGAGGGAAGTACAGGAGTGCTAATAGTTAAAGCATATGAGAGGGCGCTGGGTGGTCTATGGTCACGGGGAGGAGGGAGATTTTATTCTTTAGTCTTTTGTGTTTGCTTTCCACTATATTTCTGGGTATTCCTGACAAAGGTGTTCTACAACGTATTTAAAATACAGTCATCCCCCCTTATCCCTGAGGGATGGGTTCCAAGACCCCCAGCAGATGCCTGAATCCATGGGTAGTATACTGTATATACTGTTTTTTTCTACGCCTGTTTACCTTTGATAAAGTTCAATTTATAAATGAGGCACAATAAGAGATGAATGATAATAAAAAAAGCAAACAGCTCTGACAATATGCTGTAATAAAAGTTATGTGAATGTGGGCTCTCTCTCACAACCAAGACAGCTACTGAGTGACTAACGGGGAGGGGGTAGCACTTCTACAGCGTGGAGACGCTGGGCCAAAGGATGATTCTTTGGTGGGCCGGATGGGGCTGGACAGAGCGAGATGTCGTGAGATTTCATCATGCTATTCAGAAGGGCGTGCAAGTTAAAATGAATGGATTGTTTCTTTCTGGAATTTGTCATGTAATATTTTCAGACTGCGGTTGACCGTGGAGGGAACTGAAAATGAGAAAGCCCGTTACACTGCCTCGGTTCCATGTTAAACCCCTTGAAGCTGGTGACACGCTGATTTCCGGGGAAGGAGGAGCAAAGCTCCCACAAGGCAGAAGAGTTGGTGACGCCCACTTTGGGGTCTTATCTGGGCTCTTGGCCACCATGGAGGCTTTGCAGTTGGTTTCCTCATCCGTGAGTGGGGAGGGCAAGGCCACCGGCCTTTGTCCTGGGAGTAGTCGAGGAACGAAGCTCGAGCTCCCCATCTGGCTTGGTTCCAGGGCTCCCCAGTGCCACCTCCTGTTGCCCTGTGAAAACGGAGTGGGCCGTCGCTGGAGGGTGAACTCTTTGAGGTGGGAGGTGTCCCTGCGAGACCCCAATGCCTGGTGGGACCTCTCTGAGGACCTTCACCCCTCTGGGGTTCTCTGTGGCCTGTGATTCTCATCCAGGAGAAGCCAAATACACCAGGATGCTGAGGAGTGTGAGGAAGCAGGAGTGTGGACGGATGCCAGAGAAGCGCCATGGTTCTGTGTTCGCAAAACAGGGAGAGAAGACAAGGATTTAGAAGTGATCGTTGGGGGGGGGGAGGGAGACAGGAGAAAAAGAAGTCTGGGAGGAGCTGTGGAGGGAGCCAGGATATAATGAATTTGCAGTATCCAGCTGAGCTCTTTCTGCAGGGCCACTGAGGCAACATTTCTTGCTTGTACCAGCGCATCCCTCTATTAGATCAGATGGGTTTATTTTGGTGAAAATCAGCATTGGAGTTAACGAAATACACTGAGCGACTTTTTTGCGGCTTCAGAGCAGACTCTCTGCAGGGATGTGCAAGGTAGAAGGGACTCGAGGAATAACTGATCCGCGGCCTGCGTTTCACAACTGACTGAGTTTGTGCCCAGAGAGGGTGAGTGGCTCTCCCGCAGTCACACAGGAAGGAGCCTGGGCTGCCAGGGTTAGACCTTGGTGCATTTGTTGCCGGCCCGCTGCTCTTGCTGTGTCGCATGATGGTGGTTCTGCGTCCACCTGGTTGTGGTATGTGTGGTTTTGTGTTGATAAAACTCTGGCACCGAGAGCAGTGTTGATGGCAAGATGTGGCTGTGAGGATGTGTGGGGCTGTGGTTGGGGACTGACTGGGTTGGGGAAGGAAGGGACAGAGGGCCCACCTTGACAGAGCATCCGGGGGAATCAGGAGAATGTGCAAGTGCCCTAGTCACAGGTGAGCAGGATTGTCAGCCAAGGGTTGGCCTTGGTTGCAAAGTCTGATGTCAGTTCTCATGCCAAACACCGGAGAGGACTGAGCAGAAAATGTCTCTGTGGGCTGTCGAGGACCTGGGGGAGGCCAGGGGGACATGGCTTCTGATAAACTCAGGAGCCTTTGTGGGCAGAATAAAAAATGTCTACAGCTAGAGGGAATTCAGAGACAGCTGTAGGTGTAGATGTTACCTACCCTGCCTCATGAATTTTAACTCTGGAGACTAATGATTTCATGAGTTTTATTAAGAAGATAATGAGATTGGGCACAGATTGGCCGAGGCACAAAGAATAAATGGAAAGTATAACCAGGGCCAAGGCTTGGAGGTGTGTAGGGGTGTTGCATAGCATTTGTGTGTGTGTATACTATTTGGTGGGTGTATATTCACATCTTCATTAATCCACCTGAGGTGGGCGTGGGCAGTATATTAATGGATTCTGAGACCGCTGATAGGTCAGGGCATTTGGTAGTCCCAGAAATAATGGATGTTTCCCAAGGAGGGAAAATAGAGAAAAGGAAAGGAAACCTGATTGAGTCATTTTTCCAGCATTAGCACCTACGTAGACACCGAGCCCTCTTCTAGGTGCTGAAGATGGCGATCTTTGCCTGTATGAGCTCCACCCGGTAGCGGGCGGGAATGACCGTGAGGATGGAGATGGCCTTATAGCAGATCACGGGCACATGGAAGCAGAAAGGGGACTGAAATTCAGGCCTGATACTGCAGAAGGAAGCATAACATTGGGAACCCAGACTCCCTGTTACTTTCTTGTACCAGAGTCAGGCTGCAGTGGCTCAGGGGAGTCAAAGCAACAGGTGATGTAACAGCAAGTAATTTACATTTGGCGTTGAAATGTGGAAGAGCGAAACCCCTGATACGCAAGTCTTTGGGGCATGAGTCTGGCTGTGAATAGCTGAGGTTTCCACTTGGATTTCAGCACCAACATGATTAGTTTAAAAACTTTAGTTTAAATATTTGCCTGGCAGGGAGAATACCATTTCCTGGGCAGAGAGAAGTCTTTCTAAAATTTTTTCCATGTGACTCTGCTTTCTGAAACGGGGGAAAATCAAGTGAAATTTAGGTGCCCGAGATCGATATCAGAAACGCAAACACACATTAGTCTCTGACCTTGCTTTCTTTCATGGGGCCGTGAGGCCTTTGCCCCCCTGCTCAAGAGCTCCGTGAGTTTTGAACTTTTTGAACTCTCATTTTTGTTTCGAATAGCCTTTTTGTTTCCTTTCTTGCCCATAGCGTCTCTCTCTACAGCAGTCCCTTTCTTCTTTATTTAGTCTTTATTTTACTTGTTTGCTTACATTGAATAATATGTATATGTGCCTATGGAAAGCTTTAAAAACTATGGATTGGTGGAAGAGCATCGTTACCTGCAGTTCTACCACCTGGGGACCATCGATGTAAATATTTTGACTCAAATCCTGAGTGTCTCTTTGTCTCCCTTTTGTACCATTGTGGGGCCATGGCGCACGTATTTCCTGGCGATCTGCTCTTTTCCCCCCACTGAATACCGTGGACATTTGTCAGAAATGTGTTTCTCCAGTATTGCCGCGTGTGTGCGCGTGTGTTTTTGTGCATCAGAAGTGTTTGAACATGTACGGAAGCGTAGGGACTAGGCTAATGCCACCGAGCAGTCACTCCCCAGCCTCAGCAGCTGTCACGGTTGGCCGCTGTTGTGACTCCTCATCCCACCTACTCTGCAGAGTTTTTCCTGGAGTATTTTTGAACCCAAAGACCCCAGCCACATCACGTCACTTGTGAGTCCTTCAGAAGATGTATCTGACACAGGGGTACTCTACTGGGAACAGTTTTGCCCTCCGGGGACACGCGGCACCAGCTCAGCCTGTGTGGGTTTTCACAGCTGAGGGCGCTGGCCATTCCCCTTGGCATCTCTCAGAGGGAGATGAGGGTTGCTGCCACACGTCCTACAGTGCGCGGGACAAGCCTGCAAAAGAGAGAATTACCTGGTCCCAAATGTCACCAGAGCCAAGGCCAAGAACCCTGGTCTAATAGATCAGAACTGCAAAAAGTTCACGCATGATTCTGTCGTCACATCCAGGAGCACTGATGACGATTCTTTAATGTCACCAACATTTCTTCAACTTCTCAACTTTAAAAAATAGGAAGCTAGTTTCGATCAGCACTGCCAAAGGTCTTTTAAATCCTTTCAGTCACTGGCAGCGCCCCCTTTGATTGTCTGCATGGCATTTATTAGTTGAGGACACTGGGCCATTTTTTTTTTTTTGTACATTTCCCCTTACACTGGATTTGGCTGATGGCACTTTTATGGTGTTCTGTGTCTCGTTCCTCTGTTGCCCCATCTCCTAAAAACTGAAGTTCAGATTGACCAGTAAGTTGAGGTGTTGTCAGCCTGATTTGTCCATGATGAATTTTCCCATCAACCTTTTGTCTAATATATTGGTTTTCAAAGTGTGGTCTCTTCATAAGCAGTACCATCCTATCTGGGAACTTGTGAGGAATGCTAATTCTGTGTTCCAACCTCACACCCACTGCATCAGAAATTCTGGGGGCAGGACCCCACAGTTTGTGTTTTTCCAAGTTCTCCAGGTATATTAGAGTTCTTCAGAGAAATGGAACTTTCTTTCTTTCTTTCTT